>JABJVR010047284.1:27029-58703 GCA_025773905.1 Chitala chitala | reverse complement strand
GGGTACAGTCTGGCACTCACATACCTTCACCTGAAACAAAGAACCTCCTCCTGTCGGGGGGCGGGGGGGGGGGGGGGGGGGGCCCCGCCCCGCTTTGCAGTCTAAATGACAAACACCGTTAACACTGGTCCCCAGTTCCCTAAACGGCGCACCTCTGTTGGGCCAATCTCGCTCTGAATTAATTATTCAAAAGGTTTCCATATCAGCTAGGAAACCACAACATTAATAAATGACAATGTAGCGAGGAGGATAAAAACAATGCGACTCGGAATGCATGTTAGTTGCGAAGTGTAAACGTAAGTGCAGAGGAGCATTAGCATATCCAGCACTAAACATAGGTGCAGCTTTGTAACACCGGTGCCGATCAGCTAACAAACCCCTCCCACAATACCCTGACTTTCAGTTTGTCGGTGGCATTCTTCTGCCTAAGTCCGAGCACATCAGCAGCTCTCGGATGGTCCATCCATGACATTTTCCTGCTGGAGCAGAACGGAAATGGAGAGGGGAGCACCTGTGAACACCAGACTGGTTGGAGCGAGTCCACAGCTCAAGTACAGCTAATAAATCCTGTTCTGCGCTTTTACGGCCAGCGAAAGAGGCCAAGGTGCCAGTGAACTTGCTAAACCACAGCGGGTTAAAAGCTGAAAAGGAGCCCTTAAAATGGAGCATGTAGGTGTCCTCATCTAATGGTGCAGTGTGGAGGCTCAGTGTGCACCAGTATGCCCTCACAAATCCATGTTTGCTGCCTCAATTCCTGTCCCACTTTGTGTATTTGGGGGGTCTATGTTGTATCCATGTCTGCACCTGTTGCCTCCAGGTGCTCCAATTTTTTTCCTCATCACAAAAATCATGAGACTAGGGTCACTTATTGAAATTACCCCAGGTTTAAACGTGAACAGTAATGGACTAATTAAGGTTAACCTGTGTGCTCAAGGTTTGCCACAACTCTGAAGAGATTTCATTTAATTCCTGGGAAATTACTAAATGCTATAAGGCGTGTTGTGACATTGGAAAATAAGGTAATGCCTTTTCTCACGCGCTCCTAACATGACCTGACAACTGGTTTCCTCTGTGAGCCTGACATCCTGGACCACTCACCTCTGACCGGGACGTCTGCCACTAAAGCAGAAGGTGGACACAGCTCCTGCTTCCCCTGGCATTTTAAATAGAGCACATTCGTCAGAAGGACAATAGAAAAGGTTACCATGCGACCATCTGACGCTTTAAAATAACAAGGACTCTTCACAAGTGCCAGACGGCAAACTGCTTATCAATCACAGACAGCACTCCTGTGGGACAGCCTATCCAGACTCTCCAGGGAAATAAACTGAATGAGTTTCCATGTGTCCCATCAACACTCATCCTCACCCCACACGTGACCTTCTCAGTCTTGCAGGGCTCTTTGCTCATGAAGTGGAGCTCATTATGCTGAGTGATGCTGGTTAACCACGATCCATCCATCATGGGCAGCATTTACACCATGGGGGAACAACAAAGGCAGGCAGGAGTTTACCAAAGCCAGTGGGACTATGCTTTACCGTGGTCAGGGCAGAAACTAGCACTGTTTCAAAGGTGCAGTACAAACACAAAGCCAGTGGAGCACTCAGGAGAAGCAGTTATCAAACAGACCTCCAGCATTTAAATCAGCCTCAATACTAAAAAACTTACAATGACACAAAAAATGCTATGTTGAGTCTGAAATAGGAAAAAGAATTTGAAAGAGGGAAAGACAGTGTGCGTGTGTGTGTGTGTGTGTGTGTGTGTGTGTGTGTGTGTGTGTGTGCACGCGCGTGTGTGTGTAATATATACAAGCTGAGCTACAAATGACTGTCTTTAGGGCTGTGATGATCAGCTGGCGAGACAGAGAAACAAAAAATGAGCAGCACAGCAGCAAATGCACAGAGAAACCATCTCAGGAGTGCATAAACACGTGCATGCCTGCCTCTCATGTACACATAACCGCGGCTGAGACACCGCTCATGCGTGCACACACCTGCTTCTTCTAATCCCCAGATAACACATATAAAGTCTGCCTTCTCTGTCCTGTAGCGCAGAAAGCACCCAATCGCAGACCTAGACAACACCCAGTGATCTCTGTGACATCTTGAATGATGTCACATTCTGACATACCTGCTTGGTCCTCCGAGGGCCCTGAAGATAATGGAGTTACTACATTAACATTGATCCAGAAGCTAAATAAGAAGTAGAGCAATTAAGTGCATTAAATTCTAAAAGCGGGTGGGCTAAGAATGCAGCTATTGAGTAAGTGCATGCTATGCAGCCCGAATAGCAAAAGACAATGAACAAAAAATCCGAGTGTTCAAGAGGTGTTTTTTTACAGGCTATGCTGAAATGTAGTACAACAACCAACAACAAGACCAAAGTTGAAATCAGGAAGACAATAAAAACAGGGTAAATGTTCTTGATTTAAAAGCTATAAAATGGTGGAAACATGCACACATATTGTAGATATATAAATTCATTTAAAGACACCAGAGAGGAACACAATAGCAGAGTAAATCGAGGGGAGGCAACCAGTGATTTAAATACTAATACTATAAGAGCAAAGTAAATGCAGAGAATTTAGAAAGGGAGAAGCAAGGAAGAAATCAATTAGGATGGATAGATTGGTTCTGTATAAGACTCTCAGAACAGATGATTTATGAATAAAGGTGACAAGAAGTGTGACTCAGAGAACAGATGATGTATGTATAAATAAGTGGGTATGAGAGGAGAACCGTATTAATACGAAAGGATCATATTTATGTTGAATCGTGATGAAGAAGAAAGTCGTACAAAATGATATAACAATCTATGTTGGCATCACAGGCCCCCTACAAACATCTGATAAGCCTCACAGAGGATATTGTACATACTGAAGTTATCAACAATAACGAAAAAGGGCACACATATTCTCGCTATATCATGACCATGAAATGTTAATCTCTGATCTCTAGCACGGAGCCACCTGAGACCAGGGATGACAGTTGGAGGAACCCAGATGGCGTGTACTGGGTCAGGAATAACATGCTCCACCTGAATGTGGCTCAGGTGAGGACAGTCTACCTGGGTCAGGAACCACATGCTTCACCTGAATGTGGTCCAGGTGAGGACAGTCTACCTGGGTCAGGAACCACATGCTTCACCTGAATGTGGCTCAGGTGAGGACAGTCTACCTGGGTCAGGAACCACATGCTCCACCTGAATGTGGTCCAGGTGAGGACAGTGTACTTCCTTAGATTGCCAGACAACTATAAACTTCCACACAGGAATGAGTTATTTATAACATGAGCCATCAGTCCTTTTCCATTTATTTTTACATTTGAAGCTCCCTATGCTCTCCTCAAAAGTTTGTTAGCTGTCAACATTTCTGTATTCAACTAATGTAAGTAATCACACCAAGATGTGTTTCTGTGTTTTTCTCCCATTGCACATCATTCCTAGATTTAAAGCTGTCTACTAAAATGCAAAAATAAATATATCACAATGTCATATAATTTATATTACAAGCCAGTATTCTCCAGGACAACTGATTTCTGTGATTTTTTAAGGATACAATAAGCACAGTGACAGTCTCAGGCTTCGTCGGGGTACAGAGAACGTACTCATCTACCTAGTCACTACATAAACATCTATACACACATATACAAACTCATTACTGTAAATTCCTGCACCTATCATGTCCTCAGCATTTACTGGATGTCTCCATGCCCCTCATTCTGTGTACCTCATTATCCTGTTCTCCCCGTGTCAATTGTGATTAGTATCCTCCAGCCGTGTTTCCCTCTATGATTTAAGTCCCTCTCTCTGTGTGTTCCTGGCTGGTTATTGTCGATTGTGTTGGATGGTAGTTTTGGATGTGAATCTTCTGTGTTTATTCTAGCCCTTGTCACATGCCCTGTGTTATGGTTTTCCTGTGTTATGGTTTTCCTTTGTTTAGGCCTTCAAAAGGCCTCCCTTTTGCACATTGGACCTCACTTCCCTTGCCTGCTTGACAAAATGTTACAATTTCATACACACCTACATACTAATTATGTACACATTTACATACACATTTAAATACTCATTATGACCACATCCACACACTAATTAGGCAAACATCTACACACTCTGGAATCAAAGCCCAAGTATTCTAATACAAAATCACAAGAAGGGATACTAAATAATGTTTCCAATTATCATGGAGTACAAATCGCACTACCACAGAATAAGTATGGAGAACACACTCACTCAGTCTACTACAAAATAACCATGCACTACACACTGACTGAGTCTACCAAAGAATAAGTATGGAGCACACACTTGCTCAGTCTAGGTCAGAATAAGTATGGAGTACACACTCTCTCAGTCTACCACAGAATACATATGGAGTACACACTCTCTCAGTCTACCACAGAATACATATGGAGTACACACTCTCTCAGTCTACCACAGAATAAGAACACTTCCTCTATGAAAGCTACAGTTCCTCCCTTAGGAGCACTGAGGATTCCCATAAACATCATCAACCCAAAGCAGGGATCAATGCATGCTGGCCAAACACTAACTGGGCCATCTACAGAAGCCAAAAATAGGACAGAATATGATTTGACCCAGAAACATTAACACAAGCTTTCCAAGTATTTGATCGCTGCCTTAGTAAAATAGAGGGGGAGATGGTGTAAGAGCCACATTTACAGTGCATCCAGAGCCAGTACTTTCCATGGATGATAGATCCTGCTTGGGCTTCAAGTGTCACGGAAAACCTTGTGTTGTGTTTATTATATTTCTTCAGACCTCTCTGGACCTGTGTAAATGTATCCTTTGTGATGGTCTTCTCAGATGAGCGGTGACAGCACCATTCACAGTGAGAAAGAGACTGCAGGTAGAGGTGTTCCTTGGCTATGGGCTCTGCATGAGTCTTGTCTATAGGAAGTGGATCTATTCACATGGTCATGCTCTTCTGACTAATGGTGGATGAGTTTCTGAGTACTCAGTGCTTCCCTCCTCTGGCAGTGCACAGGAGACATTACAGAAGCAAAAACAGCAGCAAATCCAGTGAACCCCTCCCCAACCCCATCCGTCGGGCATCGTCCTGCACCACATGTGTATCAGAGAGCAGAGCTAGCATTCAGGATGATCAGTGATAATCAGAGCTCCATTCTGCCTCTGAACTGCTGTCTCAATGATAAGCGCTTTGAAAAATGGCAACATTTCAAACCACTATAGTAATATACTGTAGATAACAGTTGACTGACAGCCATTCAGGTGCACAGAATAAAATCCTAACAACCTGTATCATCATTTCAGAACAATGAAGACCATGTCGTCCTCAGCTGCCCTAGAATATTAAAAGATCAGGACTAGGGAGAAGAGTGTATCATTGCTAAAAAAAAATACATATGAACGACTTTTAAATGATCTTCTCCTTTCTAGGACCTGCACATGGAATGACTCGTTTAACCTTAAGAAGTTATTTCTGGAACAACTTTATTTCTGACAGCCCAGTACAGTGATGACTAATTTGCGCAGGGAAAAAAAAGATGACTTGCTGCGCTGCCCTAATCTTAAACTGCAAGAAGATAAGCAGCCACTTTAGATTTAATTGAGAAGTGTCTTGTCTTTGTGGAACAACCTCAATATCTGCTGGAAGACAAACCTTCACAGTTAAGGAGCACAAATCTTTGGGAAGTACGCTCTGTTACCTTTACAAAATGCACTTTCATTTCCTGTAGAACACTCTGTGTTCCCCACGGAGTAAAACCTGTAGCCTGTTAGACCTGTAGCCTAATATATTTAAAGCAGCTTCTGTGGTTTTTGTGTGGCAGCCTGTAAGGTTTGTACCTTCTGTAACAACACTGCCTCTATACTTTCTGTGGAGAAACATCTGCAGCACACAGCACCTGACTGATGGTATCGGTGGGATCTCTGATAAGCGTGGTCTTTTTATAGATTCAAAATCAACATACTGGCAAAGAAGCAGGTAGGCATGGGGAGAGGAGCGCTGTTCAGCAGGAATGGGGAGATACTGAGATACCGTTACTTCCCCGAGCCCACGAGGGAGCACCATATAAAGGCTCGTAGTGTCTCTGTATGTGAGCCCAGCTTGCAGGTATCACCATCGCAGACTCCCAAACCTGAAGGCCGAAGGACAGCTACATCTCCTATGAAGCCATTCCCAAGGAAAATTTGTTGCACTCAGAAACATCATCTTAAAAACCAGGGGCAACTTTACAAACTAAATACAAATATCGTTCATTGTGTACTATTTACACACACACACACACACACACACACAAAATTGTTTATGACCCAAAACCAGTTTGCTCATGTAGATTTCAGAAGATCTAGATTACACGAGTTCTGTTTGCTACAGTTTAACATATTGTATTGCGCTGTATGAGTAATAATAAATACTCCATTCTTGAAGTGCTCAAACAGTAATTATACATTTTGATCTTTGGAGTATGGTGACATCATAATGCTTAGTTAATACTAGCTGACATGCATGGGGATATGCTAATCACCTGTACTTCATTTTTTCCCACTTTAAGCACTGGTTATAATAATAGCAGGCAAACATTTTTACACCTGAGCATTTCCTCTCAAAAGTGTGTGTGCCTAAGAGAAATAATTATTCGCAAGTGCTGTACAACAGGGCTTTGCACACTTCGGTTTATCATTTTAGAAATATTTGTCTAAAAATGGCTGCCGGATCCTGCTGAGGAGAGGAGCAGACCTGTGTTACGTTCGCTGGAAAAAATCCGAGACATTGACAAATGAAGTAAATAGATTCTGCTAAGAGCACAGAGGTAGCTGAGTGTACGCAGAGAGCAAGCTGATCACCTGAGGTTTAAGCACCCAGCACAATCAGAATACAGCTCTGCTTGAGCTATTTAAGGAAGGGCTACCAGTAAGTACTTTGCTGTATAAGGGACAATACAGTTTGGGAATATGGAGAGTGTCTGTGTAAGGGTCCAGCTCCCTCCTGATCCTGAACACTACTGCTACACCTTGTTCTGAGCACGCAAGATGACAGTGCTCATTCAGTAGCCTCACTGCTGCTGAACTACACGTAGGGCTGCGCCATAAGGAAAAATTATCATTCCATGATATTTTTGGTTAGAATGACAATTCACAATAAAGATTTTTTATTAACACTTTATTTACAAACCAATCAACTTAGTGTGCATGGAAAAGTGTTAATTAAGTTTCCCCAACAATTTTATCCTTATAAGAAACACTACTAGTACCTTTACAATAAACATGAATTATTAATATACGTAAAGCACGTACAAAACAAACTGATTCATTATAGCATAAGTACTTTTTAGTTATTACTAATTCAGTCAGTAAGACGTTCCTGCTACTGTTTGATTACATCAGTGTGTGTGGAAGACACACGGCTGAGGACGATGTGCTCACACACGTACACTCAGTCACACTTCCTGCGTTTTGTTTTCGGTGCTTTTGTTTCAGGTGGTTAAAAAATTGTTGCAACCTCTTGAACGAACGGTATCTTTGCAGAGTACAGGAGACTGGACCCGACTGGATACAGAAAACCCAAACCATTTGCACACAGTCGCAGTAGAATGTTTTGTGGGAACCAGTTCTTTATCGTTTATACCATGCCACACACACTTGTTTGACAGTGCCACCAACCATCTGTGGACGTGCCGTTTACTTCCGCGTACCATGAGTGTAATGTTTTACTATTAATGTATATATGTTATAATATTTTAGCAGTGCGATGGTATATAAATATCAAGAAGTTTTAATTCAAGATGTAGTCACAAAATTCTGACAGATATTGACAGAAATGACACAAACAGACAAACCACACACAAATATTATGCAGGCTGAAATTGCTTTGTTTCACATTGTCTGTTTATGTTGTAGTTCTGTAGCCTGTGAACATGCAGCGATTGTGTGAGATGTTCTTGCCAGTGTGTTCTATAGTTATAATTATTAAATACGAAGTTGTGTCAGGATTCTTGCGATAACTCCCAAATGCATTTTGGTGACAGTATTGCAACCAGTCTCGAAGAATTATGGTCATATTGCCCACCACTAACTACATACGATTATGGAATATTTTGTACCATAAACAGTAGCGACCACTCAGCAGATGGACTAACAAACAAAAAATTATCCATGCAGATCGCAGGAGGGGTCTGTTGTAAGTTATAAACAAAAACGGATAAAAAACAAATGCATTACTCTAAATATAAACTTCTAAGCAGGCTCGAAAGCTTGTAAAAATGTGTACGAGTTCCAATGTAGACTGACATATGCTTACGGCTGAAGAGGTGTCTCTAAGGTGGATGTGAGTCTACGCCTGCTGAGGGAGGAGCTGTCAGAGCACATCACAGCCACGCATAGTGAAACATGAGCCGGGCACTGGGATGGAGACTCAGCACTGACAGAACAGCTCACCGTCACTAGCCCTTCACGGGGTGCAGCCAGGGACCACAATCTGGTACAAACCGAGATCTCTCTGAACCACAAAAGCGAGGCGCTTGCTTTTCCTCTAATCAATAGGATTACTAGCTAGCGCTCACTCCTGACTGTCTCTAATTAACCACAAAGGCCGGTAACTGTCTCTAATTGGGCTACTGGACATGTGACTAGCTGAATGGACCATAATCCCAACCACAAGACAATCGTAAACTGGCCTCAATACACGAACACGTGTGGTACACCCGGTGCATATACTAATGAGACCGCGATCTTGAGAACATGCCGCTGGCTTCTGGGGGGAGAAGCAGCCAAACGAAGCGTGTGGAGATGCGAGGTCTGCCTGCATGTCAAGTACAGAGCGACCTCAAACACACGTCTGGCAAACACAGCCGGACAAGTGACACGCCCCTGCATCTCATCTCCTGACAAATAGCCCAGCTGGGCTATTTTGGTCGAGGACAGTGCAGGGGAGCGGCCTGTTTACAAAGTTCATGCGACAGCACAGAACAGAGTGAGGGCAAGGACAACTGACCATGAGCCCATAACAAATTAATGCCTTCGCTTCTTGTATGCCTACTGGCATAAAAAAAAAATAAACATACAGACGCACAGATACTGTGTGGGTCCACTTTGCAGTGATGCGATACCATTCAGACCAATATTAACAGAAACAAAAATGGAATGGAGTGAGGTGAAATGTTCTAGGCCTGCTTCTAAAGAATGACTGCAGAGGAAGAACCGGTTATTGCATCATCAAACAGAAAATAAACATGTTTCAAAGTGACTACAGAAAAGAAGAGAGTAGGTAAGTGTGTAAAACTTTAGCAGCATCCATCTGCCATTTACTTGTGACAAAAATTCCAAATGCTAATCACAAATGGCTGCTGACTTTGGGTTTACCAGGGAACAACACCTTAAGAACAGCATTCGATTGCTTTTCCCTCTTTGTTTATGAAAGTTTTAGGCATACCAGAAGGCCAACATAATACGTGATAATTTATGTTTACACTAGGTGTTAATCAGTCACGTGAATCTTTTTCTATTGTGTCATCAAGCAAATGTCATCACATAACGCACATCTTCTTCCTCTTTCGGCTGCTTCCTCTAGGGTTCGCCACAGCAGATCATCTTTTTCCATATCAACCTGTTCTCTACAGCTTCCTCTGTCACCCCAACCTCTTTCATTTCCTCCCTCACTATGTCCATAAACCTCCTCTTTGGCCTTCCTCTTCTCCTCCTGTCTGGCAGCTGTATTCTCACCATTCTTTTCCCTCTATACTCTGTATCCCTGCTCTGCACGTGTCCAAACCATCTAAGTCTAATATGAGAATCAAGTTCTGTGAAGGCATGTCCATGAAGTGTTACAAAACCGAGGAAACAAAATGAAGCTGGTAATTAGGGAACTGAACCTGACAGTTCAAATCACAGAAAATCCCAAGATGGCACGGCACGTAGAAAGCTGCTCTGGCAGAGAAAAATGCAACAGCAGCAACTGGACAGAGCAGCAATGGAGGAGAATCAGCGAGAGGAAGAGGCTTAAACAGACACATGGTGACAGCTCCACCTGCGACAGTGGAGCACTGCATCATCCACTGCATTGTCCGCTGCATCGTCCACAGCATCATCCACAGCATCATCCCTGCCCCCAGCACATCAGTGAGAGCACAGGGTGAGATTGCAGTGACAAGACCACAGCAGCATGACCACAGCAGGAAGTGGAGGAAGGCTTCTCCAGTGTAGGCCATCATGTCAAGCTCAACGTATGCTATGTCATCGACCCAGCCTGGAGTGAACCAGCTAATATCTCCATTAAAATCCCATAGTCAATACCTGGTGAAATGACAACTCATACATACCCCATAAGCAGACCCCCATTTCAATATGCCACAAAGTAAGAGCTAGATCAGCCTTTGCTTTAAACACTATATCTAATGCACGGTTATGTCATCAACATAACTGAAGCTCTGCCTCCCCACAGCAGGGGCCAAAGTATTATGAATGCAAGCAGGGGCCAACCTACTTGTTAAGCCATAACCGTAAATGAACATGTATATACAAACAGAGATGGGTAATCACACCCCCAGTTCAAGCACCCACAAAGAAAGAAGTCAACTGTATAACAAAAATAATGCCTTAAGGCTCCACAGACCTTTGTAACAGCTAGTGACTCACTGCACAGTAGCAATGAGATTGTGTTAAATAAACCGGATTTAGTAAATCACTATCATTGCAATGCAGACACCCCAGAATTTGCCTTTGTTTCTATGGTAATTCCGTGAACAATCCCACCACAGCGAATGCATTCTGCTCTGAGGGCACTGGCTGTGTGACTCTTTTTTGTAATGAATGTGTTTAGATTGAAACAGAAGCTGGCACTGTGTCATAAAGTGAGCACAGGTCAACCATAATGAAGATCAAAAACCCCCCAGACTTTTCTAATAGACAAACTATTACAGAACATTACCGACAAGGTACATATAATATAGCGGAACTAAACCTTTCCCCCAAGACACATGAATTGAATGAGTTTATCCCCCAATGGAAGAAGCAATTTATAAATTCCCAGAATGCCCTTTCTTAATGGGGTAAAGGCATATTATCCAATGTCAAGACATTTTGAAAGTCCATTTTATAAGCTAAGAAGAAAACAGAGCGCTTTACTAGATTAGGAACTTATTTAAAGTATAATTTAATCAGCGGCTGTACTGCAACTCTCGGGTCACTCTGGAGTTGTGTACAGGCCACTGACTGGAGAGCACACTGATACCACATTCTAAATGTGCTTCACAAAACAGTATCATGGGTCAATGGAATGAACGTCTGGCCTTTTCTGGGAGATTCCTCAAAGGCCTTTTTGCCTGAAAGGATGTGCTTGGAGTTCAACTCTTGTGGAAATAAGTTGTTTTGACACATTTTGTAGAAGCAGCATAAAGCAAGGCTCACGTCAAGAGAGTTCAAAAAAATGTGAGATGAGGCACAAACGGACTGATAAATGAATGCAAGGAGCTGAACTCGTCACACAAGACAAATTTCACACCTGTTATTCCTACACAGCCACACCAGTGCTCCAAACAGAACTGTTCAGAATGAAAACAAAAGGTAGCTATGTATATGTACAGCTAACATCAAAGAACATGTTCAGCTGCAGGAATATTGACCGCAATACAACTTATTCATATGAATGGAAATGTGAAACGTGAATACAGGAAGTCCATTCTATAAACCGTACATTTTATCTTGTAAAAGGAAACCCAAAGAAGGGGCAGAAGCTAACTGTTGTCAAACAAGACATTCAACAAAATCATTTTAATAACCCTTTTAGCTTTTGTCTGTAATACATTTGTGATGTAAAAGTATATCACTAGCTTTGGGTAAGAGTTCCAGCTAATACAAAAAACATAAAATATAAGCAAATTCTGTGGGGGCTACACATGCCATGTATCCCTGGAGATACAAGTCATTTGGGCAGCAGAGCCAACACAATTTTCTTCTTCATTGCTCTGATTACCCAGCATACCTCACTGAAGATCATGGTAATTTCTTTGACACTGGGCATGCACACAGTGGTGCATCATGGAAAATATCATGTATTCATGGGGTGACATTTCCATGCTTATTCCTCCACTTCCATTTGCACGACAACACAGTCACAATTTACAAGCGCAGCAACATGTGACAGTTCCTTCGACCAGCTGTACCGACTGCAAAACTATTTTTTAAATCAATATGCTACAAACTATTCTGGTACAATTCCTTGTAAAAAAAAAAAAAAAAAAAAAAACTTCAAAGTTCATCTTTGAGTTTTTGGTGAACACACGTGAATCCTATTGGGTACAGTGAGAGTTCACGACTAAAAAAAAACGGGCCCTAAAAAAACAGGCCCTGTCCTGGGCTCAGTTCAGCCTTGTACTGCTGCAACGCACTACTGAGCATCCAGCATCAGCAGAGATAGAACTGGGCTGCAGTCTCACAGTTAAACACCACATCCACAGATATTCCAGTTGTTTTGACATTGTGTCACCAGCATTAATGGAATTTGTCATTCATTCTGCTGAAGGGTGTCATATCAATGTCAGCTTAACACTTGGGTGTGTGTGTGTTCAGCTTCACACTTGTATGTGTGTGTGTCTGTGTGTATGTGTGTGTGTGTGTGTGTGTGTGTGTGTGTGTGTGCGCACTCGTGTGTGTCTGACTGCATGTTTCCACATGATAAGAGGAAAGTGAGGATACTGGACTCAATCAGAAACGCTTAAAAACTTGCTAACTTGTCATACCATAAAATGAACAACTCAAAAAACATTGCAGATTAATCACAGTGAATACCACCAAGAATTGAAATATTGCCTCTCTTTATTTTAAAGTATTCTTACTTACAACATTGAGATTGCCTGCAGTTATTGTAAGCTGTAATGAAAGCCAGCTATATGTTGTAAATAACAAAACGTAATATTCACACAGCACAAAAATGAGGGCATGTAAATGTGCCCTGGGTTTTAGGAGTGCACTGTTTAGAGCAAGGCAGCCAAATGCAGACATAGCTGACCTGCCAGCTCACACAGTCAGTCCAAAGTCTGGCACTCACACCTGCCATGCCAAAGGGCTTTCCAGCTTGTGAACACTTAACAACACAAGCACGAGAATTAGCTCATGAAGAAACAAAAGCTTTGAAATTATGAGTGTTTATTCTAAAATAATAAATACATTTTTTTTTACTTCTCTGCTTTTAACCCATCCCCCTAGGGAAGGAAAGCAGTAAACAGCCACACACAGCACCAGAAGAGCTAGCATTTGAGTGTCTTGCTGAGGGATACACCTAGCAGCTAGGCTGGCATTAGACCCAGGACACTTCCACAGGCCAGCCTGGTGTGTCCTACCAATTGAGCCACAAAATTCTATTGTTACAATTTAAGGAGATGAGTATTTCAACTTTTGTTCAGTGGCAACTAGACTTGCTTCACCTCTCATCTGAAAGGGTTCTTCAGGTCTGAAGCACCAAAGAACTGAAGAAGCCTTTTGGATGAGAGGGGAAACATTTTCAAGATTTCCAAGCAAGTCCAGTTGCCACTGAACAACAATCATGACCCAGATGACTGAGAATCTTCATAGACAAGGAGGTGAGTCTGCATGCAGGCTGCTGTTTATGGCACAAGTCGATTTTAATAAGAAAAGCAAAAGAAAGGATCAAACATTAATACAAGGCAAACAGATGCACAGGGGTGTGTGATTCAAGGCCAACAGCTCAAACAAAGAACTGGAGAGAAAACACAATTTAAGTGAAACACCCACCTGAGGAAATAAACCGCAAAACTTGTAGGGTTCAGCTTTCAACGAAGTAAGGTCATTACATTACCAGGTCATTACGTCTACCTGGTCAGAAAAAAAACTATAGTGAAAATAAACTGAAACTGAGTGCATATAAAACACAGAAAGTTGTTTCACAGCATACACAGCCAAAGACAAAACCAAGCAACCTTCAGCTGTAGGTCATTCCCGTGAGGTCAGCTTTGAGTTTAGGGTCCTTAGCGGTTTGGCTTCCTGCTTGGGCAACGTTAAGAAATTATCTTATTGGTCACACCCAGAGGATTTGGCCATGCAAAATGATAGCAGCTTATTAACAGCCCAAATATATTTTTCTGGCTCCTTCCCCAGTTGCGCCCTCTGCAATAACCACCACAGGACATTTGCACGGAGTCACTGAATTGTAAGAGACAAGGCAGCCCAGGGAAAACGCAACACGATTTGTCACCTGCTTCGTAAGATTAGGCCTCCGCCACATCACCAGTCCAATCAACTTAGTATTTAGTGTCCCCAATACAGGAAAAAAAAAACTACCTTAACTTGAGGACAGCATACATCCTACCAAGAGACCAAAGTTTCTCCTACCTTCACAACCAAAATGTATCTGTTACATAACAGGTCAGAGAACCTTGTCACTGTGGCACTCTGATATGACTGCGTACTCACACTGTGGCAAATATGATCATACACACACCTGTCTGGGGATGGATTCAGGTTCACATCCTTCACATTCCTAGAGACAGCATCCACAGCTTAGCAGCAGTGCTGTCCCTGTTTCCAAAACTCCAGGAAAACACCGAACTGAGAAAAATCAGCCAATCAGAATTGTGCAGTACAAATTCTGAGAAAACCAGCCAATCAGAATAATGTTGTGTTAATTCTAGTAACTACAGCCAATCAGAATTATGCAGTGCTTATTCAGAGAAAAACAGCCAAACAACACCATGCAGTGCAAATTCCTTTTCCTAATTCGACATGTCTGCAACTTGAAAGGGTGGCAGCTTAGCCAGATGGTGGCCACTTCTCACCAGCCCACGAAGCTGTCAACAAATATTTTGGAACATAGTGCAAGTTGAGCACTGAGAACTCATTAAAATGATGAGGGTGCCCCTCGAAAACAGAAAGGTTAAGCAGAGAGCCGAGTCCTCTGGTAGTACGGCAAAACAGCTGGGAGCAGGTCTACAGCACAGAAGAGGGATAACTCCATACACACAGCAAAAGAGAGGCATGTCACAATATTTCAAAATTTCATTAACATAAAAGCATTAACTCCAGAAAGCATAAATGACAGACCAGACAAAACAGAGCATGACTGTGTGCAGAGAAATGTGCCATTCGGGGACTTGCCTAAAGCGAACATGCAAACCATATCGGTGGTTACAGCCAGTACGCCCCAATGACAGTACTACAAAACAGGGCTGAGTATGTCTGGAGGTGAAGGAGCATTACGCTTCCTCTGCCCTCCAGCTTGAGCACAGCAACATTTCAGAGCGTAATACAGAGGAGGAAGAAAATGAACAACATGTCTCTCTGGTGTTAGCGAAGTTGGGGAGAGGCTTGGAACTCACTTGGTACAGCGACTCTGACCAAGCATGCCTCTTCAGCTCCTAAACGCCGTTAGTAAGCGCTCACAAGGCAGAATAGACAGCAGCGGGTATGAAGACAGGCTTAATGGCTGCTTCTGTAACAGGCTCCACTGAAGAACACTGGAGAAGGACACCTGACTCTAACAGACAGACTGTTAAATAGTCAGTCATACACTTCTACTGCGATACAAATAGTGTACATTACTGAGTGCGCACGTATTCGCTATAACAATTTACATTTTACTCAGTACGTATTTCCACTTCTTTGTTGTCTTGTCCTCGCGAATATTTTCTTGCAATGGAAAATACATCAACAATGCTTAACGGGGTTAGTTTCATTCCGTTAACCACGTCTGCTGCGCTCTTTAGAAAGATGCATATATTTGCTGTGAATTTTGCAAACACAATAAAGAAAACAGGAAAATGAAAAACATCAAAATGCTTTGATGAAGCTGATGAGAGGTTAACGAAAAGACTGCATTTTTGCGAAACCTCTTAACAGATAAAGACAGAGCATATTAAGTCTTTGAAAAAAGGTACTGAGTAAGATATCTTTCAATCATAACACTATCTGTCAAATCATGTAAGCTAACCTACTACAAACAGCAAAAAGGCATTACTGGATATGGTGTTCTGCAAAATTAAAAAGACATGAAATATCATGGGAGATATACAGTCAAAACTAACTTTAAGGACTCTTGAAGCTATCTATATTATGACTGATATTTCATAACTATATCCTGTTCAAACAAGAAGGCCTCTTAACCACATGTAGGCTCTTTGGACACTGACCAATCACACGTCACTTAACAGTAATCTGACTGCACCTACTGCTCTGAGTTGTTGGTCATCTGAACACTTGAGCACTATAGTACACCTCCCACTACAGTGAATGGGTCATCTGATCCAGCCCAGTGCAAAACAAAAAAGGCCCACTTAGGTGTCGTATGAAAATTAAACTTGGATGATCACGTGCAAGGACACTTAGGACTAAAAGTGAAAAAAAAACTGAATTTTCTGTCCCAGTAATGCTCTACCAGCCCAACTGTCCAAGTATCGCCATGGTGACCATGCTGAGATATTCAGCCTAGCTGGAAATTAAGTAAGTCTAATGGAGAACATGTGACTGAGGGCTACAACACTGTCTCAAAAAACCATGTGTCAGCAGCCGCAAACCAAGCGTGGAGGCTCAGGTGAGCAAACCCCACCAGGTGAGGTTCAAGCAGCACCACTAGGAGTCCAAGATCAGAGGACAAGTGGCAAAATTAACAAGCAGAATTTTAAAACATCGTCTGAGAATAGCCCAAAAATCTCCAAACAGGAGAGCGATAAAATGACAGCAAAAATAGACATGATCACATTTCAATTTGGGATTTTTTTCAGGTTAATTTCTGGGACAGCCATGCTTCGTTTTCCCAAAGGAACCACGGTGATGAGTCCTTGCTGTGCTCCCAAGCCCCATTAGTCTCCACGGCAAGGGCAAAGACTGGAAATCAAGGCATTATTAACCACACACACCCTCAATGTAACCCTGGCAGTCTTTGTAAAGTTTAACAAGATGGTTAGACACCGTCTACAAAGGAGCACAGGCATCTCTATAAAATGAGTAATACCTTAGCTTTTCAAAACTAATTGCTACCCACATGGTGACCGACTAAGGTCAAGATGCTGGAATATAGTATGCAACATATCAGCGCTGAGGCCACACCCACAGTCATGCCTACTGCTGAGCCTCCCACTCACACCCTCACACACACACTTGCATGCTGAACCCGTGCCAGAGCTCCCAGCTTATTCTACTAAAAGCCTTCCATCTGGGGGTGACTGCTGGAGCTGTGAAAAGGATCATTCAATGTGGGTGTGCGTGTGAGGGTTGTGCGTGTTTGACGGCTGTCTGTCCGTGTGTGTGTGTGCGCGCATGTGCACACATGTGTGAAGGCTGTCTGTGTGTGTGTGTTTGAATGTTGAGTGTGTGTTTGTGTGTGTGTGTATGTGTGTGAGCATTGAGTGTGTGTGTGTGTGTATGCGTGTGTGAGGGCCTTCTGTGCGGGTGTGTGTGTGTGTGTGTGTGTGTGTGTGTGTGTGTGTGTGTGTGTGTGCGTGCGTGCGCACATGTGTGCGTGGGCTGATTTTACAAGAAACCATCACACAGTGCTGGTGACCCTGAGCTGAGAACAAGGACAGCCCAGCGTGTCACTGTCTTGCCAACGTCATCTGTATTCCATTCAGACAACTGACACACTCCCAGAGTGACGTTCATGACCACTGCAACAAAACAGCATCAATAGCTGTTTTCATTAATTATGAAATTAATTAGTGCAGGTATTGTCATGTAGACACAATAAACACATAAAAGATGTGTTAACAGAGCGTTCTCTTCTGTAACTTGCAGATACATGCCCCTCTTCCATCTCAAACAAATGGACTCTCCCTTGCTGCTAGTTTCAAGGGGGAGTCCCAAAAATGCCTTGGAAACACTGGCAGGAGCTCTCCACAGATTCCCCACTCCTCACTGTCACTCCTCTTTTTGTCCTCCACATGCAGGACATGCGTGATGCTTGGGCCAGCTGCGGCCAGCAGGAAAGGAAGCTGGAACGCAATCTGTGAGCCTCCCACACAGGTTACATAATTCTCTGCTTTGGAGCTCACCACATAACCTGCTAAAGCTCTCTTTAGGAAACTGGGGTGCCATTGTAGCAGGGTGGCAAGTGTGGTAAAAGAGGCCTTTAACTGTCATTTAATTGCATTTAGTGTTACACACGGCCAATAAAAAACAAAGACATCCCAAACACACATTTCTAGCACGTTCACCATTATGTACTTGTAAGAAGAGTGAGAAAAGGCAGTCACACATTATACTATAGCATATCACACATTGTGCTTAGAATGCACAGTGATGAAACTGTGTTCCTTAGCTACTACACACATTGTTTACTCGCGTATCTCGTGAGCAACTGCTGGAGAAGCATCAAAGTTGTGTAAGTGCGGAAGGAAACCCAATCACCGGAACCCAGAACCTTCACCTTCATGGTGCTCACCTCACCTCACACTCAGTCCAACATAAGAACGAAAAGCCCTTTTGTACTTCAGTTTCCGAACCAAACTTAATTGTTTTTAATGAACGTGAGCTCACACGGTGACACGTCGGTAGCTCTGTAGTTTTCTGACTTGAGCACCTCAATCTTGACTTCCCAGGATTAGCCGTTCCTTCAGTGCCATGGGTCCCTAGTCTGGTTAGGCCTCTCCTGGGTGCACCCCCTCCCCAAACTAAAGCAGTAACAGAAGGACGCATCCTCTGTAACAGAGCCTCGATATGCACTTCATTGCCAATGAGCTCCCTTGAGTGCTGTTTTCATTGCATCTCCATTTGTACCACAAAACATACTAGCAGGAATTCTGGAGGTACTGTGCCAGCCCTCTTACAAATGCTTAAAAGCCAGCCAGCTGGGAAAGCCTCTACAAAAACCATGGCCACATTATAACTCAAAACACTGCATGTGTACCAAGGATGCAATGGTTTGAAAATGTCTTGGTTTAGCTTAACAGATATTCAATTCAATTCAATTTATTTTTATATAGCGGCTTTTGCAACAATTGCCTCAAAGCACTTTACACAGGAAATTACAGATATTGAAGAATTAAGACAAATGAATGAATGAATGAATGATATGAAGATATGGTTTCAATTTGGTACAGCTTATATTCAACTTATTAAAAAATCAATTTAAAATACATTTTCTAAGCTTATTTTCTCTAAAGTAACATGTTGGGTTTGTTGTAGCTCCACCTTGTTGTTGTCACTGCGCACCATGTTTGGTTTTCCCTTATCAAACTGGAAACAACTTGCAAAGCGTTAACCAGCTACTGATTGGCTGAAACTCTCACATGGGTGACGTCCACACAGAAAACGCATTTGCATCTGTTATTCCAGCTATGTTAGCTGGTCTAAAGAGGTTTTTAAAGCAAAGATCACAATGGGCAAAATTACTAATCATAACCATGGTGCAGCTACAGTATGTGCGTCAAACCATGGACACCAAACCGAATGGTTTAGCAACGGTAACACTCAAACATTAGGAGAAAAGTGTAAAATCTAATCACAAAAGGTGCAAGAGTAGAAACCACAAAGAAGCAAGACCAAAAAAAAAAAATAAAACACAAAAGCCTTGGCCAACTGTAAGTTCTGTAGTGAGCTATGGGTCTCACACATTTCATAGGGCTGGTAATCTACTTGTAAAGAGCCTCGGTTGAACCAGGGCTGGCAGCAACCAGGATACACCCACGCCCAATCACCAGAGGGCATGTTACGTTGCATCCCTAATGTATATATTCGATTTGAATTTCAATTTGTTTTTATATAGCAAGTTTCACAACAGAGTTGCCCCAAGGCACTTAACAGGAGTGTACAAAACAATACATAGGTAAAGTTAGTGGTAGATGACAACAGAGGAGAGGAACCAAAAAGTCAGTTGTATTTTAAACGTTTGTAACAAATATTTGGAAAAGATGGGTCCTTTCTTGCTTTCTTACTTTACTTAAGTAACTTGCCTTCGTTTGCGTCATCATGCATTTAAACATCACCGCTGGCCTCGCAGGAAACTCAAGACGAATGCATTCGTGACACAAAAAAATGTATTACACAGTATTCTAAATGACCTTCTTATTTTTTTGTTTGCAATATGTATAATATTAAATATGTTGTTATTGGACCAAAAAAACCATACTCTGCAATGACGTGAAAATTCAAAACCAAGTAGACAACCTGCTATGGACTCTGGATTCTGCAAACTTTCAGTTCTGTGAGCGATCCAGTGGGTGGAAACAAGCTATGCTTAACAAGGCAAAAAGCTGCACTCTCTGACCAGACAGACAGATCTGCATCATCCTGAGACAACATTTGCCATTTCTTTTGAATGCAAGTTGATTATCTTACTCAGCATGTGTGCGCTGGTGGAACAGTGGCATGGTCCGCTGTGACAGGAATATGTAGATGTGGCTTCATGTCAAGACAAGCGTAGTCATGTGAATTGATTTCCACCCCTCCCAACACCCAACCCACAATAATTTTACAGTACAATGCCCTGTTGATCATACACATGCTCCAAAAATGTAGCTAATAATGTAGCTAGTAGCCTTAGCTAGTAGTATTTCACTGACTTCAGTGAAAAAAAGAAAATGTTTCACACAGTTCCACAGTTACAGGGATGAGGCAATGGGACCACATATATCTCACTGACCCTCTACTTTTTTTTGCAGATCTGCTTCATACAAATTTTAGACATATATTAGTAATTTAATACACTTCAACCTACTTTTACTAGTCAATACTGCAATTTTTTTAACCTCAGCACAATCTGCACTCATCCAGGTAAAGTTTTCATTTTGTTTTGAAAGTTAAAGAAATAGAATTTTGAGAGGAGATGACAGTCAGCTGTGTGACCCTTGACCTAAGAATGTTTCATCCCACCCCTTGCCCCCCCTGCACACTCTGACTGCTCAGCACCCTCCATCGTGTCTAAAGTCCCGTCTGGTTCAGAGAGGCATGTCCACGTGTCCTAAGGAACCAAAAGCAGAGTGGGCATGGGATGAATACTCAATGGGATACAACCAGAGCATTGCACAAACTGCAGAGAGACACATTCAGCCAATTAAATCCAAGCACATCCCCTGATCTGCTGACATCTGAGAAATCCTCCGCCAAACGAGTAGAGTGCATTTTCTCATGCAGTGGCCTTGTGCAGAAAACACCCTTACGGCAAGAAGTGGCCCTGATTTACACTTGGTCTGCAGTAAAGTGACGTCTGCTGCACCACAGCAAATGTTAACAATTTATTGCTATCCTGTGTGACCAAACAGACCCTGTCACCTGTGTTCGCCTCTGTTTATAAACATCTGAGAATACAAATTTTATTTGTATTTTTTCAGTGTTTAATTTTACAACCAAAAGGACATAAATACTGTGAATAAGGTAAATGATCAGATTACTGCAGTTATATCAATATTATGTACTCTACGGGGTTAACGCCACATCGCCTTGCTGTTTTCTCACCTCTGTATGTAGACACCATTGTGAGGTGCTTGCTCTTGGGTGAAAGCTGGTAGAAAGAAAAAAAAAAAACAGGGACACGACTTTCTGGTCCACAACCTTCGGCATCGTTCTTCATCATCCGCTGAGGCTCTCAAGGACAGGACGCATGGAGTCAGCAATAGTAACAACAAGGAGGAAGTTTTATAGTCCACCGGGAGTGACAGACAACAGGCCTGTGCTCCTCAAAGGCAAATAGAGAACAGCAATGGGACACAGAAGCATGCCATCGAAATGCCAAACTCAAAACCAGTCAGGTACCCACAGATATACTGAATCACTACCATTGTTTTAGTGCAACAAACAATGGAGTAGAAGACTGGGACCACATCACATGTAGAATCCTCACAAGGTGCGTGACATTCTTGAGATTTGTGGATATAGATCCCTTCTCAAGACTGGAACACTTTAAATACTCTTTGCAAAACTAAGGCAGTCTTCCTTAGGCAATTAATGACATGATGGATTCTTTAAGAAAGAGTACCATTATTGGGTATGTGAGAACACAGACTAGGAACTGCAGGAATAATACCAGTCAACATGAAGAAAAGCACCACAGCCACCTTGTGCTGTCAACTGTTGGCATCATGTTCAACATCTCTGTTCTGGAGAGAGAGTTTCTCCTTCCCTGCAGGACCGTTGGTCAACCATACAGCCCAGAACACAGATCATATTACCTCTGTGGTACATTGATGAGAAAGCAATAGTATTTGAGAAATTGCAAATGAAGACAACCAAGAGACAACCAAGAGGCACAAAGACAGGACACAGACACACCCACAGAAGAGTTAAGACGTGTGCCAATTACCAAAGACCACTTCCGCTGTCACAAGGGTTTGTAAGCAGAGCTGTATTTTGGGGCAGTATCAGCCCACGGCAAAAAAATGAAAAAATAATTTGTAGGCAAAGTCCCAGTTGGGAGGCACATCTTGTTCAACCTCATTACAGAAATCTTTATTCTCCACCATCTGCTGAGACCCTGAAGGACAAACTGATTCCTCAGGGTCTTTGTGGCCCAATAGGGCCAACATACCTTAAGCAAGCTGCTCCTTTTACTGAATTTCCACTGAAACCATCATTCCACAAGGCATTTATATTTTTTCTGAGACATATAGTACACTAATAACATAGTGTTCGGACCATTTTTTAATTTACAAATCACAAAAGAAAATTTTTATAAAACATTTTGCATTTCATCATAGTCTAGATGATTTCTTACTCCTCACCTCATATAAAAGGGTGAGATACAGCAGAAAAAAAGTCCATAACTTGAAACAAGTACAAATGCACACACATACAGTCAGGTCCGTTAGTATCCAGACAGGGATGATTTTCATCATTTTGGCACTGTGCACTACCACAATGAATTTGAAGTGAAACAATCAAGATTCACTTTTACTGTAGACATTCAGTTTTAAAGTAAGGGCTTTGTCAAAAATGCTGTATAAATTGTGAAGGAATTACAACCTCATAAAAAAGATAGCCATGTCCTCTCAAGTTTAGGGCCTCAAACGTTATTTGTCAAGCTCATAAAATCTTAAATTAAACTGCCATTTTTCATTTTTGGTTGCAAATCTACTGTGGTCAACATGAAGTCTGGAACCCATAAACATAACTAGATGTTTCTTCTCTAGTGATGTCCTATCAGACCTTCACTGTACCAGTCTTCACTTTGTGCCTCTTCTCATAGTGAAATACACGCTCATTTGGATTCAGGCGATGTGATTGATGTTGCCACTGTCCAACATTTCACTTCAATAGAACTTTCAGGTTTCTTTCACAGTATGCAATAGATCTTTGTCCTTTTGAAGAGCTATCCAATTAGTTCTGAAGCATTTTAATGAATCTGAGTGGAAAATACAGTCCTATTTACGTAACAATTATTCTGCTGCTATTATTCAAATACAAGACCCTGATGCTCATGCACAAGGCCATCAAGAACTATGTCCCCTCTCTGCGGTCTGCTAATGGGAAGAGGCTGGTTGCACCCGTCCAAAAAACTGGTAAACCTAGGCTCATCTCTTCTCTGGCGCCTATATGGTGGAATGAACTTCCGCTTGCTTTGAGGACTTCATTATCCACATTCCGCAACCATCTAAAGACACATCTCTTCAGGGAGCACCTTAGAACTTAAAACCTGAAAATTTTGCTTCTATTCACTAAATTATGCCAACGCTGTTGGCTGTTTGTAAATGTTTTTGTAGTTAATTCAAGACCTACATTTTATATGTTTATGCTGTATTTGTATGACTTTGAGACAACTGCTTGACTTAATCGGGTGCACTGTGATGATAGAACAGCACTTACTGTTAGATTCTCTAATACTGTTTGACCTCATTTGTGACATGCACGTGTACTATTATTCACTTTGGACAAAGGCGTCTGCTAAATGAATAAAACGTAAAAGTAAATGCTGCTTTTGTCAGCAGTCACATCATCAATAAATACAAGGGAATCAGTTCCATAAGCAGCCATACATGCCCCAACTATAACGACCTCCACCACACTTCACAGTTGAGGTAGTACACTTCTCACACAGCTCACAAGTCGTTCCCTCTTCTCCACACACTTCTTGTCATTGTGGTACAAGTTAATTATTGTCTCGTCCATCTGTTGTGGAAATTTAACAAGATGACACTACTTTGTTTAAACAATATTTTATTGTTCCTTGGGCAAGGAGGTCCCAATGCTACTTTAAAGATTGAGTGAGCAGAAGAGCCCCGGAGGATGGACTCATAGCTTTTTATAGACAGTTTTGGTCACACTTCCCTATGCGCTTATCTTCTTAGCACAGTTCAAGGTAGTCTTGCGGTTACAGCGGCTGACAGTTCTCTTTTTTGGGCCTGCCGTCATGAACACACAGGAAAACGTCAACTACCTGTCACACCAGCTCCAAAATTAAGCAGGTATTTTTAGATTTTTTTTTTTCTTCCATCAAACTATAATTTACATTAACATTCTACATTTTATTTATTTAGCAGACGCCTTTGTCCAAAGCGACTTACAAGGATAATAGTACACGTGCATGTCACAAATGAGGTCAACAGTATTAGACAATCTACTAACAGTAAGTACTGTTCTATCATCACAGTGCACCCGATTAAGTCCGGCAATGGTCACACGTCATTCAAGTAAAGCATAAGCAACAGAAACTCAATCATCTAGACTAACATTTTCAAGCGAACTTCATTGCTACAAGTAAATTAATAAAATCATGGAAAGATTCATGTTTTAAGACCTAAAGTGCTCCCTGAAGAGATGTGACTTCAGTTGCTTACAGAATGTGGATAGCGACGATGAAGTCCTCAAAGCAAGTGGAAGTTTGTTCCACCATGTAGGCGCCAAAGAGGAGAAGAGTTACCAGTTTTTAGGATTAGTGAAACCAGTCTCTTCCCATTGGCAGACCACAGAGAACGGGAGGGGATGTAGTTCTTGATTCGGGACCACAGGTAGACTGGAGCAGTCCCATTGATGGCCTTGTACGTCAGCATCAGGGTCTTGTATTTGATGAGTGCCTGGACAGGAAGCCAATGTAGTGAGACAAATAGGGGGTGACGTGTCTGTTTATGAACGTTGAAGATGAGACGTGCTGCCTCATTCTGGATCCTCTGGAGGGGATTTGTAGCAGAAGTTGGGAGACCAGCCAGGAGTGAACTGCAGTAGTCCAATCTTGAAATGACCAAAGCTTGGACTAGAAGCTGGGTAGAATGTTCTGTGAGGCATGGTCTGATCTTTTTTTTTTTTTATTTAGTCTTTAGTCTAAGAATTTAGTCTTTCTGTTTTTGAGGATAACTGGTAAACCCTCTGTGTTTACACTGGTGATCTCTGTCTTGACTGTTGATTTTGGACACTTTTCAACCACACCAGGTATGGAACGCTTGGTAGAACAAAATAGCACCAAAATGAATGGTACTTACTTTGTTTATTTTCCACTTATGTGAAAAACTGGTACCGGAGCAGAATGACATTGTCCTTGACCACCCCAGAGTGACATTTAAAAATATATCTTCTGCCCTTAATATTTAATTATATATTAAGTGTATAACTTGACAGAAACCAAAAATCTACATAATCCAAAAAGTGCAGGGACAAACTGTAGTTTGTCAACTTTAATGGAAGTTATTTTCTAAAACTGCAAAATAAAACGTAGTAAAGATAAAGAATCAGAAACACGTCTGTTATTCCTACTCTTGAACGCATGAAACAAAACATAAGTCATTAAGATTTATTGCCATGGTGCCAAATGTATTTTGTGCTTATGACGCATGTTATTTGTGTATCCAATTGCCATTAAACACATTTGCAAGTAGCACCACTCAGTACCAAAGTACCAAATGAGTATCATAGTGGGTTTGGCACTTCAGTGCTGGTACTGGTACTACACGGGAGGGCAGTGGAAAAGGGTAAGTACTGACTTTTTACTACCAAATCTTTAGTACCTGGTGTGGTGGAAAGGCACCCTAAGACACAAATATTCCTGCCTCCTCAAGGGTATTCTTGACCTGGTGGACTGCTGTGAAGGATTTTTCTTCAATGGGGAAAGAATTCTTCTGTCATCCACCACAGTTATCTGTGGTCTTCTGGACATTTTGGTGTTCATGAGCTCACCGGTGCTTTATTACTTTATTCCATTTTAAAAACATACCAAATAGTTTATTGGCCTCATCTAATGGTTTTTGTCTCCTTGATGGGTTTGTTTTGATTTTTTAGACTAATGATGTCCTGCTTCACTGGCAGTGACAGATCTTTGGACTTCACAGCATCAGACTCCAAATGCAAATGCAATATTTGAAGTTAACTCTACACCTTCTACCAGCTTACTTGTAAATAAAACAACGAGGGAATGACACACACCATTAACAATAAGCAGCCAACAGCCCAGATACTCTTGGGGCAAGAGTTGAGGGGCATATGTAAAATCTACTGCTCCGGCTGCTTCACTGTTCAGCTGATCTATATGAAAACAGCCTCAAATTAAAGCTGAAGGTCTGCACAGTTTTAACTATTGACTTTAAACTTCAACATCTCTTAAAAACAATGTTGCCTACGTCCAAATATTTATGGACCTGACTATATTGAGGAACAAATACAATGTAAGGGGTGACTTTCATTTGTTTGCTTATTTCCTGAATATTTTGTCTCCAATAACTAAACAATGCATTTCAGTTTTGTATAAATACAAAAAAATTCAATATACAAAAATTATGTTCCTCCCACAGCCCAAAGCCATGCAGGTTAGGTTGATTTGTGTCTCCAAATTGCCTGTAGTTTGTGTGTGTGCGCGTGCGCCCTGGGTGGGTTGGTGCCCCACCCTGGGTGTCCCCTGCCCTGCGCCCTACATCTCCTGGGATGGGCTCCAAGCTTCCCACAACCCTTAACAGGATAAAGCAGTATAGAAGATGAATGAATGAATGTTCTTGAAATCACTCTGAAACACACTCAAAGGAGACAAAAAATAAACTGAAGTGACTTTAACGGTTACACGGAAGGACAGAGGCAAAAACTGCAGCATTAGGGCATCTGTATA
The DNA here is from genome assembly GCA_025773905.1 of Chitala chitala. Taxonomy (NCBI): domain Eukaryota; kingdom Metazoa; phylum Chordata; class Actinopteri; order Osteoglossiformes; family Notopteridae; genus Chitala; species Chitala chitala. The sequence continues at coordinate 31,768 of JABJVR010047284.1, read as the reverse complement.
GGCTGAGGATGGACACACAGGCCAGCATGCGCAGCAAAATGCCACTGATGTGACGAGTAAATCCCAGCAGGGTTCTGACAGTCCGCTGCTTTCATGGAAACTGCCAGACAGCAGCGGCAGCCTCGCACCAAGAGTGCGGTGCAGGAAAAAAAATATTGCCAGCCCCTGTGCATCTGTGTCCTGCTGGGGCGCCCCCACATCCTCTGTATGCCTATCACACATTTTGCTTCTTTGAAGCGAGACACCAGAGAAGCCAAGGGGAACATAAAGGTAGCACTTTGTCAGTCAGTTCAGGCAAAATCCTGGAAGGGCCTCACCTGCTCAGAAGAGCCAGTAGTCTCCAGGGCAACCATGCACAGCTAGCAGCTAGCTGCTTCGTTTCCATAACCTGCTCAGCATTTACCAAGCATCTGACTTCTTTTCAGCTAGGCTCATACTTTTTTGTCCAGGAATCAGGCCAAGAAGTACAGAAATCCCCATGAAGATCACCAAAACAACAAGGATTAATGTGCTAGCAAGATGTTTTTCTTATAGCCAGTACATCAGATCCTTCCTGCCCTACTGACAGCCCACAGCAGAATTCCTCTTTCTTTGTTGAGTCTCTATCCTATCATCATTGCACTGATGGCTAGACCTCTAAGTTACCCAACAAAACAGAAGAAAATCAATGAAGGCTGTAACTGCTACTTTCACAATTCATCCATCTGCCACCACATAACTAGTTAAGGTTACAATGATCAAGAGGTAATCTTAGAAAGTGTTATTATAATTATTGATTAATTGATTGATTGGTTGGTTGGTTGATTTTTATTACTGTGTTATGTATTTCAAATATCCAGCCCACAGAGGCTTACAAGACACCATTATACAAAAAAACCAACCCCATCCAACCTCCCATATCGATTCCACCACCACAACTAAACAAACAAAACTTCCTTTCTTCTTTTCCAGGTGTAGATACAAATTTTGCAACTTTAAAAATGGCAAAATTGAATAGCCATTCCATTTCTTTTTTTATCACTACTCCATAATATTTTAGAGTCCTGCACATGCATTACATCAATTATTGATTTTCTTAAATTCTCATAACAGGAATAATACAAAAGAAAATGTGATTAATTCTCAGTTTTACCCAGATCACACAGCTCAAACAACCTGTCCTTCTCCTGAATATTTTTAAACCTCTACAGCCAATGGGAGGGTAGCTAATGCATTACCAGAAAGAATTACAATCTGACCTATTTTTATGGTTGGATAATTTCCTGATGCTGCTCAAATTGAGGGCCAAAGGCACAGACTCTTCTGACAGAAATGCCCCTTTTCTTAAGTAAAATAATCCCTGGTGCTCTAGGTTAAAATATGAAAAGAATCATGCTTTTACAACACAGCCATTTCTCAAAATCAGAACAGCATTTTACTATGACCTACTCACTAAATTTATGTCCACTGCCATCGAACCCTGCTTCTTTAAAGCAACGTTCCTTCACTGTTTGATGCTAACTCTGTTTCAGATACATTTCACTGCAATCCTTACATCCAAATCCACACATCAGACAAGGAAAACAAAAGGCCCCACTGGGGACAGGACTCTCCTTAGGGGGATAGGCGAAGGATATCGAAACACTAACAACAAAGGTAGCAGATTACAAGTGTAAAGGACAGCATTTAAGACTCTTAAATTAGATGGGTAACTATCAGGAGTGAAGAGCAAAGCAGACTGTGGGAAGGGCTATCAAACTGTGAGCAATAAGGCAGCCAGGGCTGGACAGATGAATCAGTGACTCACAGCACACCAGGATCCAACCTGCCATGAGATGAATCAAAGCAGAGTTTACTTCAGGACAATCCAAACTTGAAGTACTCCTTAAATTGGTTTTTAAATATAACGGGTGCACCATGCATGTCATATACGGATGATATGAGTAGAAAAGATGTGATTAAAACTGCTCTGTGTGGTAATTAACTCTCCACATTTCTAGGTTTCTAAGGCATGCTCATTTATGCTAAAGTTTTCTGGTATAATCAGTCTAAAACACTTTACCAGCTTCCATTAGCAGCACGAACTGGAGTGCGGAACAGCGGGTCAATCAGACGCTGACTGCAAAACTGCAGAAAACCTTGGATTCTACGGACCAGAAAAAGGTAATTAATGAAACCATGTATTCAAAGGACATAGGTCTTCTAAAATTCTTATTGCACAATGTGTTTAAGTAATCTCTGGAGAATAGAATCAACATTTCCAATAAATTCATTTCATTAAATTCCAGCTGACCAGCAAAAAGCCATTAACTAAAAGTTTTGGCCTCAAGCCACCGGTGTTCAGTACGTTGTTAAATTTAAAAGCGCACGCAGCATTGTGTTGTCCAAATGACAATTTTAAAATGCATTTCTTTTTTTGCCCAAATAATACTAGCAAATTGAGAAAAGCAAAGGCACTGAAACAAAGCAAATAGGCATGACGTGGCACTTTTACACTGGCATACTTTAACCATACTGTACAATATTGCCCAACGTCACACAGGCCCTACTGAGTCTTGCCCTACTGAGCAAGACCCAGGTATGCCAGACCCTGAGTTCTGCAAAGTCACAGTGATGTCAGGGGCTTAGTTATTTCTTCACTGGACCGCAGTATCATTTTTTATTTTTGAGTGAAGCCCGTTTTCACAAATTTAGATTACTTCAAGCTGGAAAGTGCAACACTGGTGTCTTGTAATGATATTATTTTATTATGGATAATTACGAGATGGTTATCTGGCATCAGAGGGAGTGTAAAGAGAGCAGGATTGGTTGATGACAGTACTGTTCAGTCAGGTTAGTTGTTGGTGTTGTGTGACAGGTGCAGCATCTGCAATCTAGGGCGCAAGTGAAAAAGAGAATTTGGGGGGGTTATTGGATGAAATCGGTGTTGCAATCTGGAGGGGGGGGGCTATTTGTTCTCTTCAGAGGCTGCCACTGCCATGGCTGTCTTGTGTTTTTATTGTAACCCTTTGAGGTCAACCATTTGATAGAGGCATTTAACACTTAAAATACAGCATTTAGCTTTCATTGCCCCATTGTAGAGAAACAATAGTTTAGGGTTAGGGTTAGTTGTTTTTCTAGGGGTGACCTTTATAGGTATAAACCCCATTAATTTTGTAGCTGTCTCCAAATCATTATTTAACACATAACACTATAAGTGGCACAAAAAGGTGCCGACACATTTAGCTGCTTGTGCAGAGGACATGATACAATGATACAATGATACAACGATACAATGATACAATGCAACTTGGAAGGGAATTGAAATGATGTTTTGGAATGTGCCTGTTTAACAGATACAAGGGTGTTCGTACACCAAGACAATATCACTATCAGTAGCAACATATAGCAATATATAAGTTATGTTTCATGACATTTTGTATATATAATTACAAAATGATCATCTGAAATGTAAATAACGCTGTGAATTCCTCCATCTTGAAAAGGCACAGTGTGCAGCTCCGTCTGTTTTCATTACACATGTGATTGCACGCCACCCAGTTAACAAAGCCTTTCTCTGAGCCATACCTGCCTCATGGAAAAATGACTCATAGGGCCTCTGTCAGTATGATGCAGTATGGTGCAGTACAGTTAAGCCAGTGAAAAAGTTCCATAAACGTGTTTTCAAACCTGTAGTTTGTTTGCTCTCGTCTGAATTGGACTAATTTGCATATTTAGTCTGTTTTCTCTTTGCTTCGGTTTCTGTTCACACAGTGGAAAAATCCAAGCGAACCAAAATGTGTCACTACCAGGCATGTGAGACTGTTCTCTCCACTCATTGGTTAAAAGAGTGTGGGGCGGGACTGAGAACATCAACACAGGAAGATGATGCATGTCCTGTACTGAATAGTCCTTTGAAAGCAGCAAGGAGAAACATCACACTTGGCATCTACTCATAACTGTAGTAATCATCTGTAGTGTAGCCTCAGTTTATTCACTTTTATGTGACACTATTCAGTAGATGGTACAAATCCTGTCTCCTCAAGATGTTGACTGAACATTTTGAATACTTCAGTGTTTTTATGAGCCGTTTGTATGAGCTGGCAGATGTTATCATCTTTCCAAATATCAAGACGGCAAAGAACCTTAATGCTAGTCCAGGTCAGACTGCGATACACTGTCCTGCTTACTGCTACTGCTAGATGTTTCAACTGCTCACGTTAGCTCTGCCTCATCCCAACATGCAAAGTACACCTAGCTATGGGAGCCGCTTACTCTTTGTAGTTGGTCCATATCAAGGCTGGATTGCATTCACAGCACAAACGAACTGCTAGTCACGACCAAATCTAAGTTATAAACATTATACAGGTTTTATTCATGCCCTTGGGTCTGCAAACGTGGGCCTGATGTACTTAGAGTTCATTGTATGAACAGAGAAGGGATAACTCTAAATGCCCTAGAACTATCTCTTCACTGAGATCAGGTCAGTCAGGTCCCAGTCTCACAGTTTCACCCTGCCCCATCTCTGAGTACAGTAACTCAGTCTGGAACTGCCGTTATTCTGTGTTTGGATCTACAATATCAACAAGCTGAGTCATATTACCAAAACGAGTAATAAACAACAGCAGGTACTCCTAGCAGCATAGAGCGTGTTCTCTGTGTTCCTGAGAACATGGCATGGAGGCAGTCTGGTCATGACAGCCAGCAAACAGCATCTTACACTTAAGCATAAAAAAGCCTTAAAGAGGCAAGAGCCCAAAAATCCAGTAGTGCTAGTGAAG
>JABJVR010047284.1:12743-26929 GCA_025773905.1 Chitala chitala | reverse complement strand
AGAGACAGGGAGACAGGACCAGGATGGCAGTGAAGAGAGACAGGGAGACAGGACCAGGATGGCAGTGAAGAGAGACAGGGAGACAGGACCAGGATGGCAGTGAAGAGAGACACAGAGACAGGACCAGGATGGCAGTGAAGAGAGACAGGGATACAAGACCAGGATGGCAGTGAAGAGAGACACGGAGACAGGACCAGGATGGCAGTGAAGAGAGACAGGGAGACAGGACCAGGATGGTAGTGAGAGAGACAGGGGCCAGGGTGAAACCTCATTATAATCTTTTCCCAATACCCCATAAAATATGCCTGAAAAGTAAAACCCGACTGAAAATCCAGGCAAATAATAGATTTGCTGCCTTTTCATTCCCGTTTAAGTCAACTTTTAACAGGAACATGGCAAAGTGCATGTAAGAGCTGTTTCTTTAACAACATGTTTTCGTCAGCCGGTATAGTATACAGTGTGACAGTGCTGATTTAGAATTTTATAAGCAAGGCTCATAACCAGTTCATATGGCTGTATAATTCAATGTGTATGTTTTTACATGAATTTCAAAAACACAGCACCCCTAAGTTATGACTACCCTCTCTAAAACACACAAGTGTAGTGAGTCCAACTGTAGTGTTTGGCTCTGCAAATCACAGGATTTTATGCACGTATGCAGGACATATAGGCAGAGTGACACAACCACGAACACGAGTTTCGATAAATGTGATCTCTGCCACAAGTTGTGGCTAGGAGGAAAGACTCTCGCAGGCAGGTCTGCGGCTGATGGATGTCCAGCTAGCACTCTCATGCTGAGACACACCCACCATGAAGCAGCTTGGGCTGGCTCAGTGACAGTGATTAAAAAGCAGGCCATTTCAGTGCTCCTTCCCCCAGGCTGCAGACAAACTAGGCCAGGCACTGTCTCCGGCTCCACACAGGTGCTCAGTTCAACATTCTTCAACATACAGAAAAGACACTGCGCTCTGTCACTGCGCTCTGTCAGGGTGCCTCTGTCGCTGCACTCTATCACTGCGCTCTGTCACTGTGCTGTGTCACTGCGCTCTGTCAGTGTGTATCTGTCACTGCGCTGTCACTGCACTTTGTCACTGTGCTGTGTCAGTGTGTATCTGTCACTGCGCTGTCACTGCACTTTGTCACTGTGCTGTGTCAGTGTGTATCTGTCACTGTGCTGTCACTGCACTTTGTCACTGTGCTATGTCAGTGTGCATCTGTAACTGCGCTCTGTCACTGCACACTGCGTTAACCATACCTGCACACTGGCCCTGCTACTGACAGTGTCACCAGCATTAACCGGACCTGCACACGGGCCCTGCCACTGACAGTGTCACCAGCGACAATCAGAACTGCACACAGGCCCTGCCACTGACAGTGTCACCAGCGTTAACCGGACCTGCACACGGGCCCTGCCACTGACAGTGTCACCAGCGACAATCAGAACTGCACACAGGCCCTGCCACTGACAGTGTCACCAGCGTCAACCAGACCTGCACACGGGCCCCGCCGTTGTCAGGTCATTCAGCAGCAGCACTCTAACACAGCACGCTGCCATGAGCTTTGCCAGTAACAATGAACCACACCACGGCAAGTTTGCCAACAGCCAACAACTGGGCTATCACATGGCACGTGACCAAAGCAGCAAGCTTTTTCCGCACCCATTCGGAACAGTAAGCCCAGAAAGAGACGGCCCTCCTCCTCTTGCCTGGGCCCAGCTGAACACAGCACTGCAGTTCCTAAAACACAAAGATGTCCAGCTGTATTTCATGCAGTCTCCTTCATGCTCACAGAAAAACCAATTTAACAAACACACGGGGACAAGCGGGACACTAAGTGAGACGTTCAAACGCAGGCAGTAATAACAAGGGAGAGCAACCAGATCGGCGGGCCATAACGCTGACCGTGAAGAAACGTTTATTGCGATTCTCTGGGCCAGACAGGCGTGTGTACAAGGGCGAGCCATTCTACAGAATGTGCCCAACCACACCGCATGTGTGTGCTTCGACAAGGCGTTCACATTCACTTTACATACAGCCGCTAGACTGGATACTTGATACCAAGAACAAGCTTTTGCATATTTATTACCCACTAAACATTTTACTTAGCAATGTAAGATCTTATGATTGACAAGCAAAATGAGCACAAACGACAGTTTTATAACTTAACAGTATGAGGTTTAGAATAAGTCACATGGTGGCTCAGTGGTAAGGCATCCATCTCATAAACGGGCCCTTGTGAGTTTATATCACATCCACGCCTGTTGCTAGGGGGGTCAGTGCCTTGTCCAGGGTGTACACTGCCTCATTTCTTAGGCTGTCTGGGATAGCTACAGCCACATGTAACCCAGTATGTGTTTTATATATGTTACTTGCCTTATTGTTAAGTACTTTGGTGAACTCTGGGTTGTTTCAAATGTGCTTTATAAGTAAATATGATTGATTGATTGTACAGGATAAGTGAATGGACAGACGAAAGTTTTAGAATAAAGTGCTTTATCAATTATGCTAATCATTCACTGATTACGAACGTGGGTTGCATACAGAAAGATGCTTTTCCTTCCTCAACTCCACCCCCCCCCAACCTTCTTTTCCCTGCACGAGGAATAACCCAGTGCTCAGAGTGACACGCACACGCCGCTGGAGTGCGAATCTCAGCATGCCTGCTGCTGAAAGGGTCAATAAGCGATGACGCTGACAGGAGCGGCAGGGGAACGATGATGAAACAAGCTGTTGCCATGGCGACTGGAGGGTGCCACACCATCGTGTAAAACCAAGGACAAGAGAATGTCATTGTCACAGCTGCTGGTTTTGGAGAGGCATGTTGCCGTGCCAGGACTGTCATGAACTTTAACCTTGTGAATTGATTTCTCATTGACACCAAAGCAGTGACACGCTGCTCACTTGGTGAAGTCGCTGTTGGTTTGTCCTGCTCATCTGTTCAAGAAGCACTGACTATTATATTGTTCTTATAAATTACACCACGGTTTAAAAAAATTTCTCAGCCCAAGTGCCACCTGCCTGAACCAGATGCTCATAAGCTTATGAGGTATAAAACCCAGACAAAACAGGAACAGATCTTAAGTAACCGCAAACACGTGTGGAATATAAAGCACTTTGAGGCACATTGTTGCAAAAGGTCCTATATAAAAATTAATTGAATTGAATATAGCAAAATTTGTTTGTGGTTCATTCTTTACTGACCTGCATGTCATTGGTTTGCAAGAGGAAGCCCACACATGCACAAGGACAGCTTGGAAACCCCACAGGTACTGCACAAAAGGCTGGATTTAAACCCACAACCCTAGACAGCCCAACAGGCTACCCTGGGGCACTGTAGAAGGGTGGAAACCTAGGACAACTTTGAGTGCCTGTGACTAATAGGGTCCCTCAAAAACTAGAACATAACATAACATAACATCTTAGCATAACGTCTAACATAATGACTGTCATGGGGCCCAAAATCTCTTGCAATGGCCCAGACACCACTTCTTGCTACACGATACATGTTCCTTGAAACCTTTGCATTATGCAACATTGCAAAAAAAAAACAGGGCTTATGGGAAAAATAGTGACAGATTACCTGAAACCTAAGGAATTAGTCATCTGTGGATTTTAACATTTACTTCCACACATCATTGTCTCAGTTTCCTTTAACTTTGATTATACAGTGTTTCTGTCATGTTACTAGCTGTGGAAAGACGCCTTCTGGAATTTTTTCAGCATTAGCTCTAATAAACATTTCATGTTGACTCCTTTATTACAGTAAATATTCTTCATATTCTTTCATTAGGCTCAAAATGCTTTATAACATCACGCTTTTCTTCATGTTAAGGCTTTAATTTGACATTCAGCACCTGAAACTTTATCACCATCACACTGCATGTTTAGGGTAATGTTCTATATATATAGTGTACCGCATTACATATATAGTGAAAATAGCACCATTTAGCACTTCAACAATGAAACAGAGTGAAAGGAAGCCGAAGGCAATATTTAGACATTAGTGTATTTCTCTACTGTATTTCTCCATTCACTCTTCTGTTCTCTATATCTATATCATAACCCTGAAAGTGATGAAATTAAATAGATGCTAACTCAGTTCCCATGTACTGCTGACATCATTACCCTATTCACCAGTTACGCTTCAGTCTATGTAATGTTTCGTGAACTGTAATGAAAATCATTACTAACCCTGTTACTGTTAATGGCCATCCTGTTTCATTGTTTGAGTTGCTCACATTCAGAAATACATTTTTTGTACTACAAAACCGACTCATAAGTTTGTGCATGAAAAAAGCCCCATATTGCAAGTTGTCTTATGCACTTTGAGGCACATCCTTGTAAAAGGTGCTGTATTAAAATAAACTGAATTGAATTCAGTGACGTATTGACAAAACGGGGCTATGTGAAATGTTACAGTTCCTTCCACACTTGCTTGCTTTATCCCTGAGACCCACTCTGGGCTACTCTGGCAATGCAACAGTTCTTGACCAAAAAAAAACAGATGACAGTGTTTTCAGTATGCAACATGGAGTAATGCTGGTTCAAAATCCTTAAATTTATTATTTTTTTTCCATAAGTTTGACATTAAAACACATTTAACTCATTGAATTTCCTAGTTTATGACACAATTAAAGTGTATAAATTGTGAAACATAACACATGCAACAGCGTGGATGCAGGGAAATTCTAGAAAGGACCATCAGCTACTCGCAAGTATGAAAGGATCTTAAGCCACTTGTGCACTATGAAAGTAAATCGTGTTGTTAGTATGAGCTCATAAAATGGTCATTCACAGAACAATACAAGTCACTTTTCCATTAAGAAGGTATGGCCTGGAAAAATGCATAGCTTACCTTGATGACATGCAATTACTGTATAAATGTATTGTAAAATAGTAACAGTTTAGTTGTGCTCTACTTCACTTTTTTATTTTTCTCTGCACGATTTCTCTGATTAGACTTCCATTTCAACAAATTTAGCAGTTGCGTCCCAAAAATATTTCTTGTTCTGTATTGACTCTTCCAAGTCATGCTGTATTACAACCAAACAGGTACCCTGGCCAATCACTTCCCTGAGATGCAGTCAAACTCACTTGGGGGCGGAGCCCAGCCTGTTTGAGCCTTGCTCCTGAGCAGGGCCTGGCGTGGTACAGTATGGTTCTCTGTTGTAAGGGAGGATAACAATGAAGCTCTCAGCAATTAAGTCAAACTGCTCTGGATTCAGGCTGTTCAAGATGGAAGTGCCACCCTGCTCTAGAAAAGAGGGAGAAATTTACTCTCACTCCACCTGACTATTTTAGATCTTTGCTTAGCTCACTTAGTGCAGGCATTCACATGCTTCTAATGTGAACGTTATAACACTAATGTGTGTGGTTACGGGGTGCTGCCTCAAACCCCAGTGTGGGACCTGGTTTATGCAGCATTACCTTTCTTAAATTGAACAGGTTCTATAACATGAAACACATCTGTCCCAAAGGGCTTTCACACAAGGTATCATAGACCTGTACATCTTCTAAAAACATGAAATGTCACAATGACTCTTCCATAAGGTATATCACTTGGCAGAGATCACACTAGAAATCTAGCGATGTTTTGAACGGACAGCATAATTCCTGAACAAATACAGTGCCAGAGACTGATTTCCTCCTGTCCTCCCATATCAGGGAGGTAGCTATGATGTTACTTATGTTGTACCTCCACAGCTGGGTGAGAACCAGAGGATGTCTCTCCTTCTCCAGAAGAACATGGGCCAGCTCCAGCCAGGCGTCACAAACTCTGTGATATTACGTACATGGATTCATGGGCTCATCCCAGAAATAGAACTAGAAATGGATTTCAGTGCCTCAGCAATTAGAGTCTCATTATCAAATATGCATTTCAAATACAATATGTATGTTAAAGGCATTCCAGCTTTCTTGCTTGTCTCTTATAAACGTGTCTTCTGGTGGGGATAAAAACTGGATTTAAAAACAAATATTGCACAATTGTTGATCTGTGTGCCACTGTTTAATCTGATAAAAAACTTTATATTAAAATCTTGCAAAAACAAAATGTAACAAAAATATATCGTAAACAGTTTCACCACTAAAACCTATTTCATGCATCACTTGTTTCTGTACAATAAAGCCATGTACTGTTATAAAGCAATTTACAAGAGATACATTTAAAATGAATCAAATTGCTGCACACCAGCAAAGACAATCAATACTCTGAATCACACTATTTAATATCTGTCTGTAACTAAGAAGTTATTCCTGCTCAGTCTCACAAAGTTAATTACCCTCAATATCATGTAATTAAAACATGTGAGATATCACCATCTGTAATAATACTGTGAAACACCCCTATTTATGCAGCTTCCATTCTCAGATTGCATTTTCTGTCAGGAATTAGCTTCTTAGCTACGAAGATACACAGGAAGTGACAGATTATGCAATGTCTTCTGGGACATTCAGTCGCTGTGGACTCAATTACGTTGCGGCGTTTTGCGGACCCTCACGGGAGAGCGATCGTCGCTAATCCGAATATTTAGAGAAGTGACAAGCAAAGGACGTGTGCAGGAGCCGAAACAGCTGCTGGCATCACTACAAAATGATGGATTTCAGCTCTCCGAAAAACATTACGCGAACAACTCAGAAAACAAACTCCTGCAAAGCCAAATGAAGTCTTACTCCACTGCACTGACACAATTCAAATTCTTCTTGTGTACAGTCACAGGCTCAGATATTCAGCTAGCAGGCTGGTCGCTCAGAGCTACGCTTCTCTGTGCATCACCGTGTGGTCGTGCTTGCCAAAGAGTTGCATGATCAGGCACAGAAGGTAAAGTGTTAGGTGCATCTGTGACTTAGTAATACCTCAGAGGTGGAGGGAGTAGCACTTACTGTAGTCCTACATCATCTTCAGCAGAGCTACCTGGTTTTCCAAAGTCATTTGTGAGCCATATAATGAGTTAAAATTGCCACGCCGTTGAGAAGTTACAGTGAAACGCAGATGAAACACAGACTTTATGCACAGAATAAGATTTCTGAAGCGTGGGTTTAAAAGAGAAAGTCACTAACTACAATGTAATTTTTACAGTTCTGTTAACTCTGTTTATAGCAAATCTGACTTAAACTCAAATTGGTCCCTGAGTGCTCTGCCTTAGACAGTCACCTTTATGCCTTTAACTACCATTGTAATTACTCCAAATATAACATTCTGCATACAGATCCATTATCTTAGCGGACTTTTAGGTGCTGACTGCCTTGTATCTATGATAGTCTGGCCTCTGTACTCTAATACACTACACTCTGTCCAGGGTGTACGCTGCCTTGTGCCCTGTGATCGGCTGGCTCTCTGTCCAGGGTGTACGCTGCCTTGTGCCCTGTGATCGGTTGGCTCTCTGTCCAGGGTGTACGCTGCCTTTTGCGCTCTGTGTACCAAAGTAACTACCGTTAGTAAGTTTCTATACAGGTGGTCTCAGTTAGCCCAAGCTAGGAGTCAAAACAAATGTATTGTGTGTGGTAAGTAAAGCGTGAGTTACAGACCTTACACCACTTGACACACCTGAAAAGGATGCGCAAGGAAAATTGCAGATTCTAAGGCCAACCTAGGCTAAATAAAACTATCATGGAAATGTCTGAGGAGAAAAATGCCTCATTCTCAAAACACTTACAATACTAAAAAGGGACAGGATGGAGACTGCTGAATCTAGCAAGCAGACATCTCTCCTAAATCCGCCATTAACGTCCACCGATCAAAATGAAGGGTGCACCTGGAGGCTGTGCTTCAGATACATCACAGTGCTACATTTCAGTACTGTATGACAATGTTAACACTCATAGTTATATGGGTTACACAGCATATACATCCCATTACGTGGTACAACAGCACAAGCACTCACCGTGAACAGAACGACTAAATTATGTACTGTGAATCACATGTTAACCGTCACTCCACTGAAGTCACGTCATCTGCACAACATCCATATGAACCCGTTTCTGCCTTTTACATCAGCTGCCCAGTTTATCCCTGCTGTTCCCACCTGGGCCTGCTCCTATATTTAGCTTTCATTTCAGTTTAATATCTTGTGCCAACATAATCCCTAGTTTTCCAACACACGTATCTAAGATTAAGGTCACAGTCGCATTTCCAGATACAGTCGCTAGGGGTTTACCACTGGAACGAGTGGAACAAGCAGCACGTTTACATAGGATGAGGTGCATAAAAAACATAACTTTATTATGACTACTGTGAATATGAGTTAAGTGAATAATTATGTGACAAACCCTTTGTACTTCATCTAACCCCACATTTTTTAACACAAACAGACAGGAGTAGGACAATGAACGGACAATCTTTAAATACGTATACAATTATTGTGTATTAAACGTGTAACCAGTTTATAAGATTATAACATAGCTTCTGTTCAAATGTGCTGTTTACTTAAAACTAGAATTTTTTTTTCTTTCTTTCTATATTTCTGTGCATGTTGAAATTTTAACTGGTATACATGTTTTTTCCAGTAACATTTTATAAGCTGCAGTTTTCAGCCTGTACTCGATTACGATGTTATTTCTGCAGGCACACAAGAGAGACCGTTACCATTTAAAAATAATTTCTTCATTTACGTGAAATTCTGAGATGGTGCGTACATCCCAAAAGGAGTCTATGTCAAAACACATTTATAATTCACTAGCTTTTCAACGATTCCCTATATAAGCAAACGAGGTTTATTAATCACATGACAAACACTAATATCACAACAAATATTTTAGGTAAAACATCTTCATGCAGTTCTGCTAATGGATGTCGAAACACTGTGTCTGCAAACAAGTGTTTTGTTTCTTTCCTGTTTCACTGTTTGCTAAGCATTTCATCAAGACTAATAGAACTTATATACAGAAAGAGGAATGTCGCTGTTAGTGCTCACAGTTCTTTGATACCGTGTTAAGCAGAAGTGTCTCACAGGAATAACAGCCCCATTTATCTAGAAGACAACAAAAAATGGCATTAAAAGCAAATAAAAAACATATAATAGTCCAATACACTCACACTAACGGCAATTTTGGTTTTCCACTCCACCTTACCAGCATGTTTTTGGGGCTGTGGGAGGAAACTGGAGAACGCAGAGAAGGTCCACACCAACGCAGGAAGACCATGCAAACTCCTTACACACAGCGCCAAGAAGCAGATTAGAATCCACACCCCAGGTGGTGCGAGGCACCAGTGCTACCTACCGAGCCACCCATATATAAAAACATAATAATAATACATTTCAAAAACATGTACCATATATGAACATATGTCTTGAATAAGAGTAGGCGAAACGTTTAGATGATGGCATATGTGTTAAAGACGTTACACAGTAACACCATCATAGAACCAGAGAACCTGCTGTTTGCACAGGCCCCAGGCCTGCCAAAATGATCACCCTTCAGCACCATCACAAAATCAGAGAACCTGCTGTTTGCACAGGCCCCAGGCCTGCCAAAATGATCACCCTTCAGCACCATCACAAAACCAGAGAACCTGCTGTTTGCACAGGCCCCAGGCCTGCCAAAATGATCACCCTTCCATTGCCATAATAAGGTAAGAAACTTCAAAAGTTATTTCCTGTTCTTCTGGAAATCTTATATAAAAATCATCAATCATATGACATTTAGGCAATAATTAAATGAGTGCTGGATAGGCTGTCCGATGTGGTGTATCGAGTGGGGGTGGGCCCAGGGGATCACGCAGTGATGGCACCTGTACCATCTGAGAGCCCCTCTGGCCACTGTGGATCCCCTGCAACTTGTGGGACTAGGCAATTCACCTCCCCGGAGGCTTCAGAGAAAGCACCAGCATCTCCCACCATGCCTGCGGAACTGCTGGACTGCGGTGGCGCCGGTTGATCATTGCAACGGTGGGGGGTGAAGTAATGCCGGTACGTGTTGACCAATCGGTGCTGCTGTGGGAGGGGACAATATGCATTTCCCAGCAGCACCCTGTACATACTTCAGTCACCTTGAGCGCGTTTGTGTGTGAGTATTGTGACCCTTCCCCCATTTCTCTGTGCCCGGTAGGTGGTTGGGTCCTGTTACAGACAAAGTAAAGAGCATTTGGTGACACCACACTGACTGCTTCTGAGCGTCCACTGGCTGACTCAGGTGGACTTTACAGTATGAAGAGCTGCAGTACAGATGCAGTGATGACTGAGGTATACAGACATTTACACTGAAGGAAAAAGAATTCTGTATTAAAAGTCTGCTTTTCCTTCTTCTCTCTCTTGATATTTCTTTAACACATCACCCACTTAACTGAAAGGTCCAACGTAGATTGAAACTGAGCATGAGTTTAAAGCCTTTAGGGTCAATAAAGGAAAACAATGGATCAACAGATGGTGATCTTGTGGAAAAAAACGTAAAGTTAATTGAGAAGAAAAAACATGTTTTGTGATAAATTCCACAGCTAGCTCACCAAATGTTACAAATCATGGTTAACCTTTTAACAGCACAAACACACCATTAAGATTTTACATATAAAATGTGTTATTTAAACAGTGCCAAATTCCAAATCAAAGAATAATTAATTTTCCTTAAAATAAATAAAATTCAATTAACGTGAGAAGTCAGGAAAACTGCGCACCAAATGCCATTAGGTGTCCTTTTACAGTTTACGGTGCAAAAGCTGAGCAGAGACAGAATGTGTACTGGTAGTTACAGCGACGGTTTCCTCAATCCTCATTAATGACTCTAGCCTCGCCATGATGTGTGTAACTCAGGGAAGGCTGGGTAATTTGTGGCTTAATTTGTTTACACAGCGCAGACCAAAACTTAATGAAAAATCAGCTTCGAACCACGTCGCTGTGCAGAAGGGAGAAAAAGTCATAAACACAGCACCTACATCCCCACCGTGCGTCTGAAGCAATCACATCGACAAGATGGAAAACTTGCACTGTTCCACTTTTGGGAATGCTGGATGGGATTACCACATGCTGTGGATAACTGTCCCAGAGCGTACCCGTTAAGAATCCACTGACTGACAGCCCCACCCAACACAAACTCTGAAGCAAAATTTAATCTATTAGCACTACCCTTGCTCCATGTTTGTCTGAAGCCCTCCGGGTAGACTGCTCAACAAGCAAGATATGAAAAATAAATTACAAAATTGCATTTCTAATTCTACACCTATATTTAATATACTAAAACAAAACTATAAATTTTACATTTATTTGACATTGGTGTGCAAACAAAGGATAAGATTAATTTCATTTCAATCTTGATTTTGGATTTAATACCAGGTATCTCTTATTACTTGAGGAATCTGCGAACAAGAAGTAAAAAAGTTTACATCCCATTACTATAATAACAGTAGGAAAAAAACACAAAAAAATAAAAATCGACAAAGGAGAAAGGCTGGTCGAATATTTTAATTAGATGGAATTTCAATTAACTGAAAAGGCTACAGCAAAAAGAAGCTTTTTATTATGAAAATTCAAATGAAGGAATTGTTATGCTGCAGCAATGAAATAAAACAGAGATGCTGGATATCATCCAAGAGTCATTCTACCACACCTTTAGTGACAGGGCAAAAATGAAAACAGCATTCAGGTAACAGGTACGGCAGACGGAGAAAGGTGCCTGGCCTGTGCTGCTTTTAACCTGCACATTTTTAACAGCAAAGACAAAGTGTTTTCACGTCTGCCAACAACAAAGCCCTGGGAGAAACACTGCGGTTTCCTCCACAGCATTCAGAAGCATCGTTTATTATGATGACTGAACGAGCAGACTTCTGCTGTCCTCACAATGGCATGTGTGCACGCATACACACACACACACACACACACACACACACACACACACACACATGCACGCACACACGAACGCACACACGCACACAATTTCTTCTCAGATGCTGTTGACAGTGTCCCTGGCGGACAGGCAGCCTTTCTCCTGCCATCTGGTAAACCTGTATCTGGTTTTAACAGGAGCACAATAGATTGCCCCACCAAAACTGCCCCCCCACCAATGTTAAATGATGTTCCCCCAACAGTGCTCTACCTCTAGGAAATTAAATCACACGCCCTGTAAAAAGCCCCTCCCCTATACGATAATAAATCATACTATCCCAGACTAATTAGAACTACCACAAAATATTGTATATAATCTGACAAATTAATATAATCACATAATTAACTAAATAGGAAAACAAACTTAGCACAACTGTTTATTTTTTTTATGTAATGTTCATCCACTATCCACATTTACCAAACCTAAAAACTACTGTCTTTGTGCAGTCAAAGCTTGGATTTTTGCTACAATTTCTTTGTTCGGCATATAAAAACTTTACAGCCTATCAGAGATGGTGTTTGCAGGCATGGGACGGACAGCAGACTGCACACTTCACACTATATTTATCAGGTGTATGTCCACAGTTTAATATTTATATGTCCCTCAGGGTTTCAGTGGCCAGATAGCTCAGCGGTTAGAACATCAGGCTGGTATGCAGACGTCTCCAGCCTCACACACACGCACACACACAAAACTTAGCCATAGTACTACAGTGTAAACAAGAATCTATGCATTAACCAAAGCACCCTGCATAAAGTCTAAAAACTTTGAGGCTTTGTGAATAAAACAATAGCTATTGTTCAGCCATCATTCTTGATTTTAAGAATTTGTTCTGCCTCTCAAATGACAACAAAGGCAGAGAAATAGGCTTGAATGAAGTCTGTCATCTACCAACTTTCTTGCTGTATGTAGCCAAGATCATGGAAACAACCTCCTCCCGCTTTGAAAAAACCATTAAAAAGACATTAAAATGGTAAGACTAACTGCATGGGGTGAAAAGTGCTACACCAGAGCACAGAAAATCAGCCGTGTGGTTTAACAGCTTTCTCTTTTCTCACTGAAATACACTTATTAAGCGTACTGCATATGTTCCATGAATATTACCTTCACCAGATGCACAGCGCAAAAGAACCGTTATTCTGTCGTCATCATTAGGGAGCCAGTCTGGCACATTAATATAGAGGGAAAAAGTACCAGAATTCAGCTCCCTTCTCCTTTCCGTTTGACAGTTTCTCCCACTTTTAATTAATTTACCAAAACACAATATGCAGCGGTGGGCTTTGTGAACCCCCTTTATCTCAGAGGATGATGACAGCGGGCGGGGGGGGGGGGACTGAGGCGGCACGCTCAGACGTGCTCACCCTTATTCAGCCATACACCACACATATTTCCTAGACTCTGGTGGGGGGAAAAGGGGGGTTGGTACGTGACTCAGAGCATCACCACGCTGCCTGTAGATGCTGCTGCAATGCGTGTGCCAGCTCCATCTCCTGCCAGCATCTCTGGCACAGCTCGTCTGAGTCCCACCTTCCTGAGATGGACAAAGCCCACCTGTCCAGGTGCACCAAGCCTGAAAAATAGCAGAACGTGTGTGTGTGCCCCCCCCCCCCAGTAACAGCTACTGAAACAGACACCGCCTACAGTGAAACCCCTGTACAATACCCCTTCTGCCTTCACACGAAGACTTTGACTAACAGCACACCAGAGGTTGGGGGGTGAGTCACGATGAGCTCACTTCCATCCACCAGCCACCCCACACCCCCCAGAGATGCACGACCAGTACAGAACCAGGACAGAGCCTTAAAAAACGTCTATAGTGATTCAACAGCAAAACGCAGAGCCACCCCAAGCACCTTCACTCACACCTATTCTGCCAGATGGTTCCAGACAGCTGAAAGCACTAATGTTCAGGCTCCTCACAAAGCCTTTCCCAGAACACTGCTATTTACAGTATGCAGTGTGTATGACTGTCCCAAGAACAGGGACAGTCTGTGTGAATAAGCTGACACACTGGCTGGCTCTGACTTCCACCAACAAAATCAGGGGTGTGAAGGACCCAACTTGTTATCAAGTCTTAAATCCTGTAGCATGCGATTGAAAGATACTCAAGCAGAACTGTTAAGTAAACAATCAGCTGTGGAAATGACAGACAGCTTCATCCAGACACTTATACTATAAGTATAAAGACTTGTAGCAGAAAAACAAATGATGAAACGTTCATTGCCTTCAAACTGTTGCCAAGAATTTCTCCACAGACAGCAATCTGTGGCTTATGGCTGTGGAGCGGTATATGGGCCTTATGGCTGTGGAGCGGTATATGGGCCTTATGGCTGTGGAGCGGTATATGGGCCTTATGGCTGTGGAGCGGTATAT
>JABJVR010047284.1:0-12643 GCA_025773905.1 Chitala chitala | reverse complement strand
GGGCCTTATGTGTTCTGCTGCACATTTCAAATGGCACGTCGTTTTTGCTCTCCGTCTTTGGCTGCGCTTCTTTGTAACTGTGACCACATCCGCTTTCTTCATGTGAGAATCTGAGACACAAACCCAGGCCGACAGCCAAGGCACACTGATGGAAGAGGGAGGGCGTCTGAGCATGGGGGGAAGCAGGATTAGGGCACCTGAGCAGGAGGGCACCTGAGCAGGAGGGCACTGGGATTAGGTCACTTGAGCAGGAGGGCACCTAATCAGGAGGGCACCAGAATTAGTTCACCTGATCAGGAGAGCACCTGAGCAGGAGGGCACTGGGATTAGGTCAATTGAGCAGGAGGACACCAGAGCATCTGATAGAATTCTGTTTTATCTAAGCAATGTTACCAATGGACTCTGGCCCATGGATAGGTCAACCAACAGATCAAACCTACCCTCTGCCCCACACTGCAAAAATACCTACACAAGCACACACACACAAAACACACCCATCTGTCCTTTGTGGAAACCTTAAATTATACTGCATGTAGGTGGTGGAAAAGGTAAATTCAGCTCAAAATGGATTAGATTAATTAAACAAACCTTATTTGATCATGTTTGAACACCTCCACTTTGCAATTTCATGTTTTTACTATAGAATTGCAGTCCCCCCCATCAGAACAATCTCCATCTTCCTTTTGTAAAATAACTAAATCAAACTGATTATTCACAAACACCACAGCATTTCACTTGCTAAA
The DNA here is from genome assembly GCA_025773905.1 of Chitala chitala. NCBI lineage: Eukaryota > Metazoa > Chordata > Actinopteri > Osteoglossiformes > Notopteridae > Chitala > Chitala chitala. Next base: position 11,900 of record JABJVR010047284.1, on the reverse strand, counting down.
GCTAAATTCAGTTTTCCTCCACCCATCCCCCCTCCTCAGCACCACAGATGGATGTTCTTTGTGCCACATTTCACAGAGTAAAGTGACTCACAAATCTCAGTCTTTCACCCTGCTACTGTAGTAACATATGGGATTTTTTTAACAATTGCTTCATCTGAATGTTCCCCACTTTACAGACTTAGTAATAACTGGTCACATCTGGGAAGAAAAGACTCTACACTCTAAAACACTGTAAATAATTTTCCTTTCCTCAAAGAGATTAATAAAGTTGATCCAAGGCTTGGTGCAGACACGTCAGAGGAGGCTAAAGAGAGTCAAAGAACCAAGAGGGGACTAACAACCAGCATCTCAGCCACGTGAGGGGCAGGGCATTAAGAGTGAGAATGGTAGGCACGGCCTCCAGACAGCCTTGTGACAAAACACCCCTCACACACCTACTCCCTTAAAAAGTAATATTTATTCTTCATCACTCATCTCAACAGGAACCTAAACCATTTTTCCCAAATCACACAGTTGAGGGACATGAGGAACAGCTCAACAACACCCCCGTTATCCGTGTCAGCCAGTAAGCACCGTCATTACCTGCCAATGTGTCTTATTAGTGCCTGGCAGCACTAAAAACTCCACTAATCACCTCACAGGACTGAACTATAAAACTAATTATTAAAACAAAATAGAGATGAGATATTCCTGCATTTGGCCTTATTTAAATTACTCCAGGGATTCATTTTATTTTTACGCTTCTTTTTCCCTATTGGATCGGCCTTTTCAGCCCCACCCCTTAAAGTGACATATATTCAGCTCGTTGGCTTCATATGGGCTTCGTTTGGGCTTCTCTTAGCCTCACTACTGGCCAGAAGGCAGAATGTCTGCCATAATGAGACGAAACGAAAAGTCAAGAGAGCGTAGGAGAGGAGTAAGTGAAGGAGCAGACCGGGAAGATGTAGGCAGTGCCAGCAGAAAATACCAGCAACGTAGAGTACTGTGCTTCAGGACACAGATCAAGTCCTGGTTCAACTCCCCTGAGAGGCCCAACTACAGCACCCTAAGAAGGCACTTAGCCTTAATTACATCAGTGACTAATGACATGTATAAGGAGATCAGAAAAGCTTTTTTGCCTTGATATTACATGACAGTGGGAACCAGGAGACAGTAATGCCAAGCACGACACACAAGGGCTGATCATATGCATGCATAACGTACCATATCACATAACATACCATTCACCTGCTTATTTCAGAACTGCTTTGGGTCATTGAGGCATGGAGTCTATACCAAGCAAAATGATCTTAAAGAGCTCAGATTAGCTCAGAACAGTGTGTGTGTGTGTGTGTGTGTGTGTGTGTGTGTGTGTGTGTGTGTGTGTGTGTGTGTGTGTGTGTGTGTGTGTGCGCGCTCTGCAATGCACCTTGTTTTGCCTGGGACATAACAGTCCTTTACATAAAAGAACCACTGTGCACTGAAATGTCTACACATTTACATTACTGATATATGTACATGTACATCATAGACCTGACATAATGTATGGCTCAATATCACTTACAACTGAAAGGTTGTTCAACCATCACACCCCACTCTTTTTCATACGCCTAAATTTTAAGATAACTGCAATTTTTTTCTAGTGCATACAAGCATTTAAAGTGTCTGATTTTTAACATGCCTCATGGAGACATCAGAGCAATTTATATGAGTAACATGATGTATGTTATGCCATCCAGAACAGAGACCCCTAAATGTGGTATCCTGCCTGTAACAAACTAGTTTTATTCTGATGAGTTGGTAGGCACTCTGATGAGATGGTAGGCACTCAGGGTATATCCAGACTAAGGCAAGACTCCTACAGTACTGGCAGCTAGCAGATCCAATCACATATTGGGATGTCTGATGCAGTGAGAACTTAAATCTGTTGTAGTCAACTCATAACTAAGAAAAAAAGGACTGACCCAGGTATAAAAAGGACAGAGCTCTGTCTTATTGGTCCATTTGGAGGATGGCTTCTCTGTAGTCATGAGAACAAGGTGCAGCAGCAGGGAAGACGTACAACTATGCCCTACAAATACACTGTATAACTCTCTTGTTCTCCTCTGTTGAAATGCTTTGTTTGCTTTTCTTTGATTAGGCGATAACATTACCCATCTCATTTATGAAGATGGTAAATAAACTGAAAGCTGTTCTTTATATTTGAAGTGCACAGTATTAAGAACCTCAGTCATGTGTAACAACTGCACTTTGGCTTGGTTGTTTCTAAATGTGAAACGTGACACACCGGCAAGTTTATGTAAATTATATACAATAAAAAGTTTGTTATAACAGGGTCCAAAATTTTGGACCCTATCTTTCCTATATTATGTTAAGATGCGTCTATAGAGTATCAGCATACACACTTCCGTAGTTGATTTGTCTTCATCTAAACCTCCTGTTAACTCCTTGCTGCTCCCCTCCAGTCCTTTATGACATGAAGACAGAAGCCATCCAGCCAGTCCCGTGCTACAGTGCAGACCTGTGGCTGTAGTTGTTTCCTCGGCCTGTGCTGTTTGGACTTGCGGAATGAGGCACAACTGCCTGTTTGTCTCGGTCTTCCAGGTCAGCGCCCACCTCAAGGGCCGACCTCATCTCTCACATGCTGACAAGCGTACCTCTGATAAAAAACCATTAGTCCAGTCAGAAACCTGATGTTAGCTTTTATAAGTGAAAAAAATTATATCTGTGCAAGGGACAAAAAAAATAATTACACCCAAATCCATAGCAGCGTTCTGATAATTGCAGCAGACCGGATCTGCAGTGTTCAGTAAGGTGAAATTGTGTTAATGGAACACACAATTTAGCTTAAAAAATAGGAGCCTCGCCAACATTCCAACCATCGGTGAAAATTTATTTGTATATATAACAAAAATTTTAATGGTATGATTTTTCTCCAACAACAAAGACTAGGGAAAAAAATTACATTAGTTAACTAAGATGGTGTTAAACAGAAAAACTATATAGCCCCACCAATACACACACAAATACACAATCATATACACTATATTGCCAAAAGTATTGGGACACCTGCCTTGATACACACATGAACTTTAATGGCATCCCAGTTTTTGTCTGTACAGTTCAATATTGAGTTGGTCCATCCTTTGCAGATATAACAGCTTCAACTCTTCTGGGAAGGCTGTCCACAAGGTTTAGGAGTGTGTCTATGGGAATGTTTGACCATTCTTCCAGGTCAGGTACTGATGTTGGACGAGAAGGCCTGGCTCGCAGTCTCCGCTCTAATTCATCCCAAAGGTGTTCTACTGGGTCAGTAGGCCAGTCAAGTTCCTCCACCCCAAACTCGCTCATCCATGTTTTTATGGACCTTGCGTTGTGCACTGGTGTGCAGTCATGTTGGAACAGGAAGGGGCCATCCCCAAACTGTTCCCACAAAGTGGGGAACATGAAATTGTCCAAAATGTCTTGGTATGCTGATGCCTTAAGAGTTCCCTTCACTTTAAAAGAAGGAGCCAAGCCCAACCCCTGAAAAACAGCCCCACACCATAATCCCCCCTCCACCAAACTTTACACTTGGCATAATGCAGTCAGGCAAGTACTGTTCCCCTGGCAACTGCCAAACCCAGACACGTCCACCAGATTTTAAGACAGAGAAGCAAAATTCGTTACTCCAGAGAACACGTTTTCACTGCTCTAGAGTCCAATGGCGGTGTGCTTTACACCACTGTATCTGACACTTTGCGTTACACTTGGTGATCTAAGGCTTGGATGCAGCTGCTCAGCCATGGAAACCCATTCCATGAAACTCTCCACACATTGTTGTTGTGCTAATCTGAAGGGCACACAAAGTTTGGAGGTCTGTAGTTATTGACTCTGCAGACAGTAGGCAACTTCTGTGCACTGTGCACTTCAGCATGCACTGACCCCACTCTGTCATTTTACGTGGCCTACCACTTCATGGCTGAGTTGCTGTTGTTCCCAGTTGCTTCCACTTTGTTATAATACCACTAACAGTTGACCATTGAATATTTAGTAGTATGGAAATTTCACAGATGGACTTATTGCACAGGTGGCAACGTATCACAGAACCACACTTGAAATCACTGAGCTCCTGAGAGAGACCCATTCTCTCACAAATGTTTGTAGAAGCAGTCTGCATGCCTAGATGATTGATTTTATACACCTGTGACCATGGAGGTGATTGAAACACCTGAATCGAGTGATTTGCTGGGGTGTCCCAATACACTATATTGCCAAAAGTATCTATTTTGTAGGCATTTTCACAAATTAATTAACTTATTCTTACCTCCAGTTCCACTTACCAAACCTTGAAATATAAAACGAGTTTTATTTATTTATTGTTTTAGCAGGTAGTATTGCACAGGATTTGTTTTGTGATGACGCTCACAACAGACACGTTAGATGTGTTTGTGGGGAGTTCTCAAAATATGCCCTTTCTAAAGATACCCACAGACCTTATGGACCTTAAAGCTTGGGGAAAATCAGCAGACTTTGTAACTGAAAGAGTTGAAATTCAGATTTGACATAACATTACTAGTCTCAATGAATGTGACTTGTACTTGGCAGACACGCAGAAATGGTCCTGATTAGAACGTAGGCTGACTGAATGCCAGGTGTCTCTCTCCAACCTCCACCAGATTTAATAACGCTGATGTCGATTTCTTCTTCTGCAGAGCACTGCAAAAGAGGGCAGCCTGGCTAACATCAGTCAAATGAAAGCGGTAGCAGAATGTGTACTGTACATGGATTTATCACACCTGTTCCTCATTTGAAAGAGTGTCGTTATCTATATTACTGTAGCTTCATACAGATGCCAGTGATTATGTAATGGTGGGTCAGATGAGTTTTTCTCAGGGTGCCAAACTATTTCATCCAGTTCAGAACCCTCTCTTCTGTGGTATTTCCAACCAACACCATAGTTTAACCTGAGTTGTTCGGTGCCCCTTTTGAGTTGGTGGCCCCAAAACATATCTGGACACTTAAGGCATGCTGTAAAGAGTCTGAAGTTGTTTTTGAATGACATAACAAATTGTCAAATCAAATATCTTTCTTTAACATAAATGCTAAGTTTATGCACATTTTTCTAGCAAAACATTCAACAAAAATAAATTAGTTGGGTGATAATTTTGAACAGTTTGTCTATAGTTTAAGAAAAAAAAGGCTTTGGACACTTAAGCTCATTCTTATTTTCAAGCTAAGTGGAACATGTTTATGAATAACATGGCGATGAACTGCAGACAGACACAACTCGCACCTGACAGAACACGCACCTCACAGAACACGTGTGTTTGTACACACAACTGACACATATACCACTACATCTGATATTGGAGCAGTTCTTGCAAAAATGGTTAAGAAAAGTGAATTCTAAAATAATGTGCAGCATCATTTGTTTGCAGTCAAATATAAAGGTTTGTCCATCCTCTCTTCTTCCTGTACCGGACAGGTTTGACTCTAGTGTACACACTGAACCAGTTGCCCTGTATTAGTCAAAAACGGCCAGCATTTCGACTAGTGCTGTAAACAGAAGCCCAGTGCCAGACAGGGCCATCAGAGAAGATCCCTCCTGTTAATGCTCAAGTGCTGACAGCCAACTCTGGCCCATTCACCACAGGCAGCGATAACCTGTTCAAATATAAACCCCAAACAAGTGTTCTCCGCTTTATTTCCACTCAATTGGTGCCCAGCATTTTCTAATACTCCACTCCCATCCCCTGCCTCTTGTAGGGAGAGAGGCCAGTGATTGTTAATGACTTAACCTTCCTTTGTCCTTTCAAACTGTGACTCCCAGCACACCTTGTTAAAATGGCCCATTACACCCACAGTACCAGGTACACCACCTGATACAAGCTGAGATGGCTCACCTACCAACTCCTGTCCTACCAATAGATTTTATCGATATATCAAGTTTTTTGTTTAAAGCAGTACATGAAAGTGAAAATCATGATTGAATATCAACCTGTGTAATTAGCATACCAGAATGCTCTCTGTGTTCGAGGGGCAGGTCGGTTTGACAATCACGCAACAGAATTACAGCACAGCACACATCAAAATCTCTTTAATAAAACTCTTAACCCAGCAGTGTCTCCTCAGTCATTTGGAAATGCTCTGGTTGTTGAACAAACCACTTGCAAAATCTTTGGCAGCGAAAAGCAGCAGCATGACAAATTTATTCCAGCATGTCGGACAGAGACACGCAATCGAGTGGGGTAAACGTGTGGTTCTGCTAGCAGCAGCCCCCAAATGCCTGCTAAAAAGCAGGTAACTATACCAGTATCATTTGCCCATTACATACCATTTAATAAAAGGAGCCACAGCAGTAAGAAATTACAGATGTTTCATATCACCAAAGATATGGTGCCCATATATACAGCAGAAAAGTCTGGGTTCATCCCAATGCTGAATACAATCAACCCCACATATGAAATACTAAACCAAATATATTGTAACCAAAAGTCGAAATATCCCTGCATAATTGAAAAATAAACAAATACATTAATCATTGGTAGAAATAAATCCTTTCCATTAATACTTGATGTCAAAATATATCTTTATTTTCTTAAAAAAAATCTATTATTATAGATTATTAAATCTATTAAATTCATAAATCTGCTATAGGTGTGAAAAAAAAAAACTAATTTTATGTTTAGGCCATACCACCCAGCATTACCAGTCACCCCCCCCTCAGGTCCCTCCCAGACCACAACTGAGAGCTGAGCTCTTATTGGCTGCTGCTGCTGCTGCTGCACTGAGCACAGTGACCTCATGACAACCAGGCGGCAACTTGTTTAAGCCAATTAAAAAAGAGGATCAGTAATAAACGACAACAAGGTTAATTTGCTATGGACAGAATTGCGCACGCTGGGCCCATGTGGTGAACGGGTCATACGGATGGCCTGGAAAAGGTCATGGATGCATAGATACACATGTCACATGGTGCTATGAGCATCTGGCCCTTAAAATAGTATTTCAATGAAAATGTGCTTGATTGCAGACTAAATCTATTATAGACGGTCCCCAAGTTGCAATGGTTAGACTGTAAAAATATTTAAAGTTTCGCACGGAAGGCAAACATAGCAAGGTATGTGGTACGATACGTTGGGACCCTGCCAGGATGTACGCATCTCCCGCCTTGTGAGATGCCTCACTCTTGCCAGTGATTGACAGAGTTCAGTTGTTTTGGCGTTAGATCGCATATTTTTTTAGAGCACGTAATTATTTTCTCTCGATTTACGATATTTTCAAATTACGATGGGCTCATCGGAACGCATGACCATTGTAAATTGGGGATTACCTGTAATCCATATCTAAAGCACGTTTTGCACCTCATATCCACACATTCTGCTCCACGTTACAGGACTGGGACAAAATGGCTGAATGCCCCATCGGTTACAAGCAGGGCCAGATTGAGTTTGTCCGCACTGCAATGGCTCGTGTGATGCTGCTGCACTGCTTCCACAGTGCAGATGGGACCGTGGGGACATGAAGGTAAACATGGGTTGGATAGGTATCTGATGAACAATGCAAACCTGGTACACATTTAAATGTTAAACGGACCCTGAGGTTTTGGGCTGGTCTGTGTAAAGGCTGCTGTTCTGCAGCTGCAAAGCAGAGGATCAGAGGAGCGCTTGTCAGCTGAGGTAATACTGCACTGAGTCGCCCCATCACTCAGGAAACAGACCAAGGCAGGCACTCCAAGGCACGGCAACTTATTTATAAAGCACGTTTAAAACAGCACCAGCTGATCAAAAAGTGCTGTACAACGACGAATCACAGATAAACCAGGAGTTTTAAACCAGTTCATATAAAACCGAAAAAAAATTATTAAAATTCATTTATTTTTAAAAGGGCATTACGATTCCGTAGAACATTAACATTAAAACAGGATGCTTGTGGTGCTTTTCCACTGGCACACTTTAACTGAGCCGTACTGTGCTGTGCCCTGACCAACATGTGGCGTGCTCCACCCGCAAGCAGGCTCATCTTCATCACAGGGAAGAGATCGGCTCGGGATTTTCCTAACAGGACTGACTGCACAGTGTGTGTGTGCCCTGTGGTGGGTTGGCACCCTACCCTGGGTGTCCCCTGCCCTGCGCCCTATGTGCTCTGGGATGGGCTCCAGGCTTCCCCGTGACCCTCACCAGGACTAAGCAGTTAGGAGAATGAATCAAAAATGAAATTGTGTTTCAGTACATCTGCTAATTGTAAGATATTAGGATGTTGTCTATGGCAAAACAATATAAAGTAAATACCAGTAATATAAAGAGTAAAATACCAATAACGAACACCACTAATAAAGTTTGGTTTTGCTTTTAATTTGGTCAGGCTTTTACTCAGTGTTAGTGCTTATTTCAGTGTTAGTGATTTCCTAATGACTCCAAACGTTATAAATTGCAGGTATCATTACACTGCATCCCACACAGTGCATACAAATACAAAAATCTAAAATATTATGGGCTTATAAATAAACAATGCTCAATATTCAAATAAATTACCTTTCTTGTCTCGGAATCATCCATTTTAGGTATTGCATAATTAGACTTCCCTGCTGCAACATTTGAATTTTATTTCTGCATAATTCTGCACTGGATGATGGACAGGTTAATTTCCACATCAGGTAAAAAAGAGAATCCCTGACACACCTGTGACATTCCTACATGCAGGCTACAACAGACAAAATTATTATTTGTAAAATAAAAATTATTATCCCATCAGAGGTTTATGATGCCTATATATACTTAATTTTAAGGAAAAAGCATTTTTTTTTTACTATTTCCTAATATGTCCTGGTTATTTTATATAACTGCCAAACTGGCAAAGACTGCCAAAGAGAAAGGCTGCGGGTTGCACATCCTGCCAATGCCTGTCTCGCAGCCGCGCTGTAGATGCAAGGCCGCAGACATTGCGACAAACAGCTGTGCCGTTTCCTCAGTTCTCCCTGTGACGGTCACAAATATGGCAAGCGGTTCTTGAGTATGACAGCTACTATCCAGACTCAGGAATTATTAAATGTGGATTTAATTTCTGGTACTGTTGTCTCACAATGAACCATAAACCAGACTCGGTGACCTCGTAGATTAGGCAGCCTAGCAACAAAACGGGGTCATCTAATCATCCGCTTCCATGTTTGCTGACTAAATAAATCCTTGCTAGGCTACAAATAACTATTTTTGTTTACATTATAGTATTGGCACATTTCTTCAAAAAAAAAAAAAAACCATTCTGACCCTAGCTCTCATCTGAAAGCTACTTTTAATACGGTTGAAATAATAAGTACTGGTTTATAAATTCTTATATCATCACAAAAAAGTACAGTGTATATTCTGAAACTAAAAAAAGTCCATGCGTCACTCAGGGGAGCCCTATACTTTCACAGTCAATACAGTGAGTTACCCAAAATCATGTAAATTACCTAAAATATAAACATAACAGCTCAGAGTGTCATTATGAGTTATTTACAGAGAAACACACAGGTTTGTGCTTATGTCCTTGTTGTAAGTGTCATGAATACCCACAGCCTACACATGAGCACACTGCCCGTGTCAAACTGACCTTGGATACATACCAACAGGGGGCCATTGTGTGAAAAACAGACTGAACATTTGGAGCAAAGAAAAGCAGTGCGGGGACTCATTACTGCTGCATTAACAGGATTTACACGTGATCACACAGTCAAACAAGAGCAGCTGCTCGGCAGGAGAAGCAGGCGTTGCTCCTTCGGCTAACCAGGCCGCTCAGGAGGCCATGCATCAAGCACCTGCCAGTGAAGGAGCTGCTGCAGACCACCCGACTCAGTCCAACGTCCAGACCACCCGGCTGAGTCCAACGTCCAGACCACCCTGCTGAGTCCCACGTCAAGACCACTCCACTGAGCCCCATGTCCAAACCACCCCGCTGAGTCCAATGTCCAGGCCACCAAATCAATACTGCGATCCAAATTCCTCAAAAGGTGCAAAGTGGCATTTATACTCCACAAAATTAAAAGTGGAAAAAAAAAACACTATGAAACTAAATTTTACTGAAATGTATATGAAATAAATGTCTTTGGGGCTTCAAAACTTTATGCAAAATTTTAAAAAATTAAACTATTAAAAACTTAAAAAAACTACAGTTGTTATAGCAGGTTACTGTGTTCCATTGTCCCACTGGGGCATTCGTTTTAAAGAAGACACATGAAAAGGAAAAAGCGTGACCGCTCTGTTCCCAAACCAGCGAATGCTTAAGCGCGGCCCACTCTTCGTCTTCAGACAAACCAAACGCTGCCACTGAAAGCATGAATCCAGTGGAGGTACAGGAATTTCATTCACAGAGCAGAGACCATTCACAGCAAGCACCCTATTAAAGCAGTTTACAGAGCAACTGTGACCGCAGAAAGAATCAAACAGGGTCATTCCTCGTTCGTATAAAATGAAGGCTTTCCCAGCACAGAACGCATTAATCAAGACTGCGTCAACAGCAGGGGGACAAGGCATCACAGGGGGGCCCGGGCCGGGGGTAGGGGGAAAAGGGAGAAGTCAGAATGAAACCATGCAAAGTAGAAGGCAAGAAGGCAATGGCATGAAACCAGACCTGCACCCTACACTTAAATAAACACTCTTAAAGAGACTGCAAAGCGTCAAACTTAGAAAGGCATGTATTTTTAATAACATCCTGGTCCCCCTCAAGACAACAAATACTTAATGAATCTTGTGTCTCGTAGTGACCTTAATTCTGCGGGCCATGCAAATTCAGTGACTTCCTGCATGTTTGCAGCGTTTCCTGAAAGTCGCCGTGGTGACGCTGCAAATGTGACCTTTTGTGTCTGTGTGGTCAGCTGTCACCCCTTCTCCCTCCTGGTACCCCCCTTTAATCACCACCAGTCCACCACTGCTTACACGTTCATTACAGTTCCACTACCCCCCCCCCCCCCCAGAAAACCTTCTCATGTCAAGACTAAGTGAACTGTTTTTCAAAGGCCACCTTTCAGAGATGAAACAAGCACATATTTCATCTATATAAAATAAAACACAGCCCCTCGCCAAGGGTGTGATGAAGCATTCTGCCTGAGGCATATAAATGACTTCCACGTCCATTGATTTGAAAAAGCAACACATAAATGGGCATACTTTGAAAAGAAATTAGAGTTGTACACTGCACTACAGAAGGCATGCCACTCCCGTACGTCACTCCATCCCCTCCTAAAAGAGTGATACTGTAGTGTAACTGCAAACATCTGCACGTGTGAGGGGATGACTCATAACGTGGAGAGCATCACACATACGTTGGTTTGTGAAAAGGCTTCAGTGCAAAACCAGTAACAAACAAAAGAGTTTTCTGAATATGCAGGCAACCTGCTGCGAATACAGTATGTAACATTCTTTTTCATGCCATAAGCAACATACATCAGAATTGTCATATAATGCAAAATTTATATGTATATGCTATATGATTGTGATTTTTTTAACAGTGCTGTTAGATTGATTTTCAGTATTGACACAGTACGGGTGATCGAATGCTTTGGGAAAAAATATGACTATTCATTAAGATGTAAATTCAGACCATAACGAGTTAAGCCTCTCATTCATAATGGTTACACATCTGTGCTTACAGTCTTACAGCAGAATATCTGAATGTGCCATTCGGACAAGCTGTAAACACATATACAGTCACAGACCTATCAGGGGTTTGATCTGCTGTGCTACTCCAGTAAGTAACAGACAGCCAAGAAGCACGGTTTTGGAAGAAGGTGCTTATTTCGGGCTGTTTGGCACACTTCGCCTTCATTGTTGCTTCTATCTTCTAATACAACTGTGTGCGTGTGTGTGTGTGTGTGTGTGTGTGTGTGTGAGAGACCAACAAATATAGAAACAGCAAGAGATAAAAGAGAGAAAGAGAGAGTGTGGGGGGGAGAGAGAGAGAGA
>JABJVR010047283.1:0-28247 GCA_025773905.1 Chitala chitala | reverse complement strand
CACACACACACACACACACACACACACACACACACACACACACACACACACACACACACACGCACGCACACACACACGCATGCACACACACATGGGGTAGTAAATTGTTCTTAAAGCATGTGTAACACAAGTCTCTGAAAGACAAGGTAAGCTCTCCGTGGGGACCCTCAAAAGTAGGGCAAGAATATGCCACACAGAGGACTGGAGTCGTGACCTTGGAGGTGGGAGGCAGCTACATTACCAGCTGAGCCTCCCTATACTAATAACGGTCCTTTTCATGTGAATGAAAAACTAATGTGATATATAATATAAACATATAACTGGGAAGAGAGAGCCCAATATATAGATGCCATCTGAATTAGCACCCAACTGGCACATAAAAGTTTATTGCAATTTTTTAGTGTATGTGCAACTGCGTGGCATCCAGTATTTACTTTACACCATGCCTATTGTGACATGATCTTTTGCATCAAGGCGCAGGTGTGGACCAAAATTAATCACACGATTCCAGGAAAATCCGAAATTGCCGGGTTGTGACCACAGATGCTCTAGGAAAAAGTGAAACATTTCGGGAAGAACCAGCTGTCACCTAATGCCTCTAATGTCACCAAAAACAATTGGGGAGCACAGGAAGGCTGTGCCCAGACCTGGTCCTTCTCCCAGATGAGACATAAAACCCACAACGCTCTCCTTCTGTCAATAAGTCTGCTTAATTAAAGAGGGCTGACAAAAACAGAGGCTGCAGAATTCATAAATAAATAAATGTATAATGCCTTTGCAATCAAACAAGAGGAAAGGAGAACAAAGGCAGTTTTATTAAACTGCACCCGGTGGTCTGGTGTGAATTTCAAAGCTCAGTAACAATTTATGCACAACTGTTTGTGGAAACAGTGCTGTTTCGTTTCGCAGCTGAAAGGGCAAGGAGAGGCACAACGTGACACCACAAATCCCCCTCTTGAGTGAAGGAAACGCAGCGGTGCCCTCATTGTCGACTTCAATTATGCCCACAGGGGTCACACATTACAATTAGCTTATTTTGAACACCTATCCCCCAACGGTAATGATAAGACTGTGTACCCAAAGGCTCACAAATGTTTTCTCTTTCAGCTGCGTTGGTGAAGTTCCACATGTCCCAGGACAGAGGTAAGTACATGAAGAAATTTATGGTAAATGACTGACCTTTTGACTTTGATATGTGCAAAATAAAGCTCACATAGTAGGTCATGGTGCAATAATTCATTGCTTTAATTTGTTTTGAAATTAAATAAGTATTGAAGAGTCGAAAGAGGTATATAACAGCATGTGTGGCCTTTAATTTCAGTTTCGACAACTCACGTGAAACCAGACTCAAAGGAAAACAGATATTCATCTCTACAATTCCCAGGATTCAGGTTGAATTTTATCTGGGAACACAAATGTTTGGCTCGAGTGTTGAGATTCTTTATGATTTAAAATTAATTTACTGAATCATCAACAGCTTGCATACTTGATGACATATCTGTGCCAAGCTGCTGGATTTGTGTACTGCTTACACCAGTTTAGCCTTTTCATTTCTGTTTAATGAATAGCACAAAATAAACATATCTTTAAAAAAGTTACTAAGGAGCAAATTCTACAGTTTAAGTGGTAAAAAGCAGGGGAAAGTTTGTCTTCCTGATGCAAGCAAAACTACTTTTTAAATGTTTAGACTTTCAACCATCAGTTGTTTGTATTATCTTTCACATACTATAAAATATTTTAGGAGCTGGAGAAGTAGAGGGAGAGCCACAGAAAAGGAGTGGGGGCCAGATATAATGGAGAGTGTGGAGTTCAGGACCTTCAGGTCTGTGTGGGTTGAAGGGGGTGGGTCTCGACGTGGGTTAAGGGCAGGGCAGGGCAGGTCAAGACTGAGAGGACCCAGGAGAGACAGTGAGGCATAGACATGGGAGCTGTGGAGGCCCTTAAGGAGGGAAGGAAGGTTTTGGAATGAAGTGGTGTGTAAAAGGACCAGTTAGGCATGCCGAGAGATGGTAAATGGGCCAGTTCAAAACTGAGGCTGGCCAACGGAGCAGAAAAGCAACGCCTAGCTGGAAGACTTCCGTAGCTCTGCGGTGGACAGAGGCAATTTGTTAAGGGACGTGAACCAGACGCCACAAGGTCTCCTGATCCCTTTTGGTCCTGTGCTTATCTTACAGAGTTCATTTGTCATATTGTGCTTTGCTTCAGAAAGGTACAACAAAAGACCAGAAATAGTGCAGACCAGCAGCTGATTTTGTTGAATAGATGCTGTTTCCTCAGTGATGTCATATAGATGGTGATGTCATACATTTGAGCACGTGACTTTACAGTCCCAGAAGGTGACTCAAGTCAAATCTTCAGTTTCACAATTTCCAATTGGCTGTTTTAACTTCAGATAAGTCTATCTTTGTTGAAGAAAATCCCCTGGTCTTATCAACAATGATCCAAAAGACTGCTTCCTCTAAGGAATAGATGTGGAGGGGGCACTGACGTTCTGCTAAGACGGAAGATTAAAGAGAAAGGGACTGAGTGTGTGTGGGCATGACTGAAGAGGTCAAGCATCAGTGCGGAGGTTGCGTAGCATGAGTCTCCTGGGGAAGGCAGGAAAAGCATTAGGCAGGAATGTGCTTCACTTTTGTCCCGCACTTCCTCTGATGTCACCCGGCCCTCTGCTGGGAAGCGGTTGCGGATGCAAACTGGCGAGTCACGCATCACTATGACCTCTGCTGCTGAAGTGGACTTCAAGTGCACCCAGTTACCCTAGTTTACTTTTAAAAGCTCAAAGAGTCACCGCTTTTACAATGCCAGAAATTTTTAAGCAATGCAGGAAATTACAGTAGGGTGGATGCTTTAAATGAAAACTGCACTGTGGACCCTGCTCAACATGTCTTGTCTCTGTAGTGGTGCTTTCGACATGGAACAGGTAGAGTGTCATTGTCACATGTACAAAACACAACCAGTCTGAACTTTTCACTCATTAATTTTAATACTGACATCCTTACATTTGTAATACTGACATTCTTACATACAAAGTGTTTGGGAACAATGGTGGGTTGTGTCTTCTCATTGTTGTTAGCTGAAGCAACTCCACCCAGTGACAAATGTCACAAGAAAACACTAAAGAGCAAACAAATGTTGCCATGCTCCTGAGACTGTGTTCAAGAGTGTGTGTAGATGTGAGATGGAGTGGGGCACTGTAGAAGGGGGGGTTGGCTTGCCTTCTCCTCTGGCAAAGGGGACTGTCAACCTCACAGGGACAGAACAAAGTGTAAGACTGGTGAACGTTTTTGGAAATAAATTATTTTTTCACCAACTTTTTTGGTTCAGGATTCACAGGTGCCTAAACTGAGCAATATATACTTGAATGGAATGCCATCACAACAGAAAGTATTCACTCTTTAACAGATGCACACACACACACACACACACACACACACACACACACAAAGAGAAGTATCTATTTTTACAAGTCCAAATTCATCTGTACCGCAAATTTTTGGACTTAGAAAACTGTACTCAGGAAATCTATGCAAGCATTTCGTCATGTCTTAACAAGGCATACCAATGGATAGGGCTGAGCACGTGTATGATTATGTTTTTACATTCCATTAAAACCATTCATTCTATTAGTTCTGCCAAACTCCATTAGCTACTCAGGAGTTGTGGTCATTGGGAATTGTTTGCAATGGTCAGAATAAAATCATGTTTCCACTGATGTAAACTTCTGTCACGCCTGCAGATAACAGGAGTGAAAAGGGGAAGGGGGTGTGACATTGTGTGAGCTTAGACACCACACTGAAGGGACAAATTGTATTCTGAGACCAGTGACAAGAACTGATAGTCTTTATCTAGTCCTAACAGAGGGAGCTGGACTTTTTAGTAAAGGAAAGCAGCAGATTCCAATTCTGCATGGATGGAAATGCCCCAACAATATGTGACTAAATTCTGTAAATTCAGGAAAGGCAATGGAAGACTTCCTCAACTAATGCCGAGTCAAAAACAAGACTGGGAACATTTTGTTAAGCACCAGATTCACTTAAACACCATTATAGACAAAACATTTATCTTTCTTTGGAGAGATTCAGATCCTAACGTTCACCAGTTATCATTCACGGGAAATATGTGCAAATAATACAGAACAGTTAATGTAATTGTTTTTTTCTCTCTATTTAGATAGGCTGGTCCTCAACATGGTGCAGTCCCCAAAAGAAAGCATGTTTAGTGACACTAACACAAAGAACATAAGCTCCAAAGCTCCACCAGAGCAACACAACTGAACACAACTGAACACAACACAACAAACACAATGGAACACAACAAACACAACAGAACGAACACAATACAACACACACAATGGAACACAAGAATCACAATGGAACACAACAAACACAACAGAACAAACACAATACAACACACACAATGGAACACAAGAATCACAATGGAACACAACAAACACAACACAAACAACAAACAAAACAATGGATCAAAACAAACACAGCATCATAACGAAATATAAAAAACACAGTACAAGAAACATAACACAACAAATACAACGGAACATAAAAAATGCAACACAAATAATTGAACACAACACAAACAACAACTAAAACAATGGAACTAAACAAACACAGCATCATAACAGAACACAAGAAACACAGTACAGCAAACACAATGGAACACGACAAACACAAATCACACAACAACAACAAATAAAACAATGGAACACAAAAAACAAGACATTATAACAGAACATGAGATACACAACACAAAAGAACACAATAGAGCATGACAAACATAAGTTTGTGCAGTGCCACTGAACACAAATACTAGGGCATGACTAGTGCTTTACACATTTGCACAGAAGCAAAAGTGTGTTATTATTAGCAAGTTCACTATGGCTGTGCACTAATGATTTAGTGGGTAGGTGTGGAACGGTAATCTCTGGGCGGGACCCCTGCAGTTATACAGTACGTGCTGTGTTTGAATTGGGTGTACAGCTTTAAATACCTGCTATTTAAACACATTTTTATGACACACATGCATAAAACTGAAGTGTAAGATAATATATAACATTGTAACTGAGTGAACAGTTTAAGACTGTACTTCATGTGAGTGCTACAATGAACTGCTGAAGTACAGAGTACTCACTTTTAAAGTAAGTACAATCCAGGGTATCCCCACTGTGCAAGTAATTGGACAGGGGACGCATTCTTAGGACTGCCTGGCTATTCTGTAAATAGCTTTGTATAGTTAATGCAGATCTTCATGCCTAGAGTTGCCCTTGGTTTGATTGTGAGTCAAATCCATCCTTTTATTTTGCTGATGGACATTATTATGAGTGATTACAGACGCACATTTTCACATCCCGCTACTACAGGGTTACGATGCAATGAAACGGGCTGAATAGGCAATGTAACATTCATTTTCTAAGATAACAACAGATGTTACTTTTATATATTTTGAAATTAATTCAATTGTTTAAAACAGAATAAACTTTCCTTTCAAAAATCTGCCTTCTGTTTAGAGTGGCCTAGTGGCTCAATGGGTAGGACATCAGGCGAGGATATAGGAGTGTCCTGGTATGAATCCCAGCCCAGCCACCAGATGTGTCCTTGAGCAGGGGACTCAAATACCAGCTTCTTGGATGCTATGTGTATCTGCCCACTGCCCTCCCCAGGGGGATGGGTTAAATGCAGAGAAGCAATTTCCCTTTGGGATTAATTAAGTTATTATTAACTATACAAGTTGACCTGATGTACATAACCCTGGAAAGAAAAGTAACCAAAAATGTATTCTGGATGAAACACAGTAAAATAGCACACTAATGCAAGCACGTAAGCACCCATATATGCACACACAATAGGGATAATTGTTAGAGATGCCAGTTCACCTGGACAGTTGAGGAAAACTCTGCTTTGAGAGGAAACCGCTGTAGGCCCAGAGAGCGTGGAAACACCATGAGCTCAACGTCAACAGCAGGAACCCAACAAAGAGAATCCTACTATTCTGCTGGTGTCAGACCGCAATCTTACTTGTACAGCCACGACACACCTATACAACCACTTTTTAGTCTCGTTGCAGAAATCAATGTGCTTTCTTCATGTATATAAAAGTGTTATGGATTCCATTTTGTTTCATAATAATATTTACATTTTAAATTATCAATGTAATATGTAATATTTTCTTTAAAATTTTTAATAAATAGCTTTTTTCCTCGATGTCATGAGAAGGTATCTGAATGGATCGGTCTAAGCACTTTTGTGCTTGTTCTTTATACTCCATTAAATCCATTAGTTTTGTCAGTTTCACTGGGCTCCATTATTCACTCAGGGGTTGTGGTCACTGGGATGTGTTTACAACCAGAAAGCAAAAGCTGTCACAAATCATCAGTGCAGCTGATGAGACGTGTGGCACAGACTATTTGTGCTTCTGTTTTGTGTTCTGAAGTAATGCCCTGTGCCAGGCTGAACCCAGGCACATTAGGGCCACATCATAACTTTGGTCACCTACACGTCTCTCAGCCGCTGTCAATTTCCCCTTTAAATTCAGGAACTGTCTACACAGCCCTGGGTGCTCCATGCACTGAACACCACAGCTCTGTACGTCTGCAGTTTTATTTTCCACTCTACATGGCTCTTGCTTCACGAACTGCCTGTACTCACATGTTTGCTGAATGGGGAACACGTGCTTTTCTCATGTGTGAATGGCTCCTGAGGTTTCCTGTTGCCTGCTGCCCAAATGAAAAGACGGATGGAACTCCTCGCAGATGTAAGAACCGTGTTGCTGTTCCACACACCTGACACACCTGTACAGTACGTAATCCTCTCCAGAATTGCCTCCCACAGATGTGGACAGTGTGCCAGCACAGGGCCTTAGTGTTCAACAGAGTAAACATGCATTATTACTGTCAGGAATGAAAAATAAACATAGAGATAACAGAATAAATGAAGCTTTATGAAAGCTGCACGTGCTGGTAGGGCAGGAGAGGATGAATAGGAGTCCTGAGAACAGTCGCTGTTGTCCAGAACTTGAGCAAAGGCTGGACTGCAAGGCATAAACTATGTATTAGATATCATGGGGTCAGAATTTAGGGAGCAGAGTTCACTGCTCTCTTCCTGTTTCAAAATTCCATCTTTCATTCCCTTAGGAGAGTGCTAGAGGTTTGGATGTGTGTGTGTGTGGGGGGGGGGGGAGGTGTTCGTGATTTATACTTGGCTTGACCTTCCACTTTAAAGAAAATGTTGAAGCCACATGAACTACCTTTCTGGAAATCTTCTGCACACACGCACAGCCAGCGTCTCCCTTATCTGTGAAGGCTCATAATCTCCCAAAACTAGCGTTTGTGTGCGTTTTTTGTCATCCTCTTAAAAGGCCAAGCCAGAAACACAGACTCATGTTGTCCCACGTATGACATAATCTCACGTCACCCTTCCCTCAAACTCTGGGGAGAGATGTTGATTCAACAAAAGTATCACAACACACATCCAAAACCCAAAACCTCTGACTGGAGGACGTCAATGTTTCCAACTTTTTTCTTGTATAACACATCATGGTTTCCACCAAACATATTAATTTATTGATTATTGCAGTTAATATTTTCTGTGCATGACACAAACCTTGGTGAATGCCCAGGTTTGTTTTTTCTTCCTGATGTAGAGCTGATGGATGCTCAGGGGATTATAACCACGGTCGCCGACAGCAGATGAGTACGAGTGTTCAAAACAAACAGGCTAATCCCTGGCAAGCCAGTCGCCGAGTGATGCTGCTAGGGGTGCGGGTCTTGGTATTATCTCTTCCCCCTCACAGACTGGAGCTTGATGACCTTCAAGAACAAAAAGGCAGATAATGTATATTCAGACACGTTGAGTCATTTAATTGTTTTGCACACTTTTGGGACCCCTGAGGAAAATGTGTTTTTTAATTTGTTTGTCCGTAATGTTAAAAATTAAAAATGATTTACAACTACACTTAAGTGTGGATATTCATAGAGCAATACTGTACTAGAAAGCCAATGAATACTAGGTGTCTCACAGTGTATGAGTCAGATATAACTCATGAGAGAAGGTAAATAGAAGGAGAAGGTAGTTTTGCTAATTTACAAACAAAACTGGTTGCAGCAGATATTTCCAGTAAATTCTGACATTTCTGTCTCAGTTAACTTAGGAAACTGCAGGAATCTCCTCTATTTGAGGCTAACGCTTTTGTTACATTACATTTATTCATTCAGCAGGCAGTTTTTTCCAAAGTGACTTACAAATGAATAACAATGCATGTGAATTTTAAAATGAGGTCGACAATATCAGGGAATCCAGCAAACGGTAACTGCTGTCCTATAGCCAAAAGTTCACAACACTCAGTTTAACAAGATAGTCTAAATCAACTGAAAGGCAAAAAGTAAAATCAGTAATAACACAATCTATAGCGACAACATTTAAACATTGGAAACAGTAATAAAAGCAGAGCAAATGAAGATGAGGTTCAAGTGCTGAGGTGTTCCCTCAAGAGACGAGTCTTCAGTTGCTTTCGGAACATGGACAGAGACAATAACGTCCTCAAAGCAAGGGGTAGTTCATTCCACCATTTAGGTTCCTGGTATGAGAAGAGCCTAGTTCTGCCATTCTTCAGCAGGGGTGCAACCAGTCTTGTTCCACTGATGGACCGCAGTGAAAGAGGGGACGTAGGCCTTGATTCAGGAATGGAGGTAGCTTGGAGCAGTCCCAATGATGTTTGACGTTGTTACATTTTTTGTCTGCTTACTGCCTTAGTCACAATCAAGAAACTTTAATCATTGAAACTTATAGACAGCTACCTGTTCATTGCGCTAGAAAGTCGTGTTTAAAAAAATAAATTTGTTGTTATGTTAGTTAATGTTAGTTGATTGCTGTTTGTACATGCAACATAGCTGTAAAAACGTTTGTACAACACAAAGTACCCCAATGCCTTGTCTCAGAATACTTGGGAAGGAATGGTTAACGCCTATTTAAGTTGAAGGCCAAATGCATTCGTTTGTCACCTGCATAGTTTATATTTCACGGCCCTTTTCCCTTCCTCCACAGGTATGTGGTCACTCCCAAACATAATACATTTTCTGTCTGTTTATCCATAGCTGGACAACAGGAGGTTTCCTCTGGAGAGGACTCATGCAAACAGAACTGAAAGCATTACTGGTGTGAGGTTCAAAGTCATTGGTGTGGTGTTGATTTTCCATCCTTGTTTTCAGCAGTGGTAGAGTTACAGTAAAGGAAAGAAAACCAAGGGATTATTAGAAACAGCCATTATGAGTTGGAAAACCACACACATTATTGTAATTGAGCAAAATCATTAAATTTTTTTTGCTCCAGACCACAGACAGACACAGATTGTCTCATAGCTGGTGAACAAACAGGAGCCGGAACACTCACAAACATTTTTTTCCAGTGTTCAGCAATTGGATGGATTCTCAGTGGCCAGGAACATAGCGAGATGGTTATGTAACTGACCCACTCCTTACATTGTGTTCTCAACCAGCCCAGCCAGTAAGCACACAATCACAAAAAAACAACTACTGGTGGCTGGAGAACAGGGTGACCTTTGACACTGAGTACTCCATCACAAACAGGACGACATTGTTAACTTTCTTGGAGTAGTAATAATAAACGGTATTTAAATTAACGCCTTTTAATGCGTCATGGTGTGTCTATGTGTAACCATGCTTCCTCGTTGTCTAGCCTTTTCTTCCTGGTACTCGTTTCTCATTCGTCTCATTGAATCTGTGTTACTTCTACCTCGTGTTGCTGTGATATCTACATTTTGTGTCTTGTCTAGTTTCTCTGTTTTCTATGCTTGTCTTAGTTCTTGTTTTAACCTTTTATTGTCATAGTGTTCACACCTGGTTTTGTTTGCCTTTAGATACTATATAAGGTTTGTGTGCTCCCTGTTTCCTTGCCGCTTGTTTCTTTCTCTTTCAGTCCTTCTTAGTCCCATGTTGTGTGTGGTCTGCGTGTTGAGTGTGGTTTGTATATTGTGTTATGATGTTCATCTCCTGCATCCCAGTTCTAGCTCTGTTGTTCATGTTCCTGTGTAAGTTCCTGCTTAGTTCTCTGACTGTACCTTTTGACTTAGTTTCTGTTCATTAAAGCCCTTCCCACAATTAGACCTTTCCTCGCCTCTGTTTGCCGCTCTTGCCAATTGTTACATTATGGTCTATTTTTTGACTGTGACCTTACATGTGTATTCAAACATAATTCTTCAAACAAGCATTATACCTTGGAGAATCATATATTCACAAACCCCTTTCCCACCCATGTTTAGAACAATAACATGAACACTGAACAGCTGCGCATATATGTATGACACATACATACACACATGCACGCACACACACACACACACACACACACACACAAACACATGCACAGAGAGTATCTTCTGAAGTTTAATGACAGGTTTTCTGCACTTCATCAGTAGTAGAGGCAAATACAACATTTGCAAAAGAATCTGTTATGATTATTATTTTGACAGTTGGGCATTGCCTTCATGTGGTGGAGAAAGAAAATGACTTGTTATCTGCAGACGTCTTCCTTTATTGTGCAGACATCATTTCCTGTTTGTGGCATTCTGTGCATGCAGACGGTATTGAGTTTAGCCTTTTCTGGAGAAATATTAACAATACTAACATTAGCAAGTCCCAGACTGACTATGGGGATACTGTTTTCATATCTCAATATGAAAGTTAAAAAATGAGGCAGGCCATTGCCAAGCAAGCGTATGAGAAAATCCATTCCTGAAGAGTGAATTCAGTCTCAAAGCTGATATAGTGTGAGGATGTGGACAAGGGACGTGAGAGTGGGGAAGTGATGTCATGCTTCCATAGTTACATCTCAGCAGTCTCTAAGAAAAACACCAGAGGCTGGAAAGTGCAGGAGCTTCACTACACTGTCCCTGGCACACTGGAATCCACCATCATTGTGATGTGAACCATGGCTGAAACGTGTTATTCTCAGTGTGTTTTTTCTTTGTATTTGTAAAATATGTCCCCCCCAACCCTAAGCCAGTATTTTGTACATAACTCACAGACAGATGTGGACACATTTAGAGGCATATACAGCTGGCTGTGGCAAGGCCGTTTTTAGACCAGTGGGCGTGAGTCGCCTTTTAATGTAGAGCGGGCATCGGGCTGAACTGGCGAGCCTGCACAGCTTCAGAGGAGCTGCGGTGCCTGTAGGGCGGTTCTGTGGTCACCCGCAAGTTCTGGAGCTCCACCCCACCACAGAGACCAGCTTCTCAGATTGGGGGGGGGGGCACCAGAATGGGTGCAGTTTTGCAGGGTGTACTGTGCTGAGT
Organism: Chitala chitala; assembly: GCA_025773905.1. Taxonomy (NCBI): domain Eukaryota; kingdom Metazoa; phylum Chordata; class Actinopteri; order Osteoglossiformes; family Notopteridae; genus Chitala; species Chitala chitala. The sequence continues at coordinate 16,928 of JABJVR010047283.1, read as the reverse complement.
AAAGGGGAGGAATGGAGTGAAGAGGAGAAGCTTGGAAAGGGAGAACAAAGCGGTGACAAGAACTGGGGGACATCTTCACATGTTAGGATGTCCATGTCCTGTCGAAGGAACAGACATGGCAGTATAGTACTGTGCAGTGATCTACTGTACTACACTATACTATACTGTTATATTGTAGTGTAGTGTACTGCCGTGTAGTGTGGTGTACTGTACTGTACTATACTGTACTGTACAATTGTACTGTAGTGTAGTGTACTGTAATGCACTATACTGTAGTGTACTGTGCTGTAGTGTTGTTATATACTCTAAAGTACTGTAATGTTCTGTAGTGAAATGTAGTATATTATATACTGTAGTGTACTGTAATGTAGTGTAGTGTAGTGTATTGATCTGTAGTGTAATCTCCTGTACTATAACGTATCATACTGTAGTGTACCATGTGTATTGTAATATACTGTACTGTGGTATGGTGTCATTTAACACTACAGTAAATGACACCATACCATATTGTAATGTCCTCTACTGTAGTGTAGTGTACTGTAATGTACTGCACTGTAGTTTAATGTGCTGTAATGTGGTGTAGTGTAGTGTGCCGTTGTATACTGTAGTTAAGTGTACTGTATTATAGTGTACTATAATATGATATAATATACTATAATATACTTTGTGTAATATACTTTATTGTAATGAAGAATATTGTTGTATGCTGTGCTGTAATACACTATACTATAGTGTTTTGTCGTGCATTGCACTGGCTTTAGCGTGCTGTATTCTAGTATTCAGTAATTTACTGAAGTTTACTCTCCTGTACTGTAATATACTGTATGCCAATGTGCCTTCAATGTTTTTTTTCCTGCCACTTAAAAGTGAAAAAGACACAGTCAGAAGCACCAACCCTGTAGAAATGTGGTATGTCCAATACCAAAAGCAGAGGAGGAGTCCAGGACCATTTCTCAATAACCAATTAGCTAGATTAAAAAGAGTCTTCAACAGACCATAGCCTTGGGTCTGGATTTGAATTTTTTTTCTGCTTTCAGGAATTGTGAGACACATGAAAATTACGTAGAAAATCCCAGAATCATACGAGCACCTTACCTGCCCAGTCTGCTGGGACAGGCCAAGCAACATCCTGGACATCTGAAATCCAAGGCCATCGATGAACCAGGAAAACAAACAATTCCAGCTGAGAAAACGTGAAGCCTGTGTTCATTTGTTCCTCTGTCTATTTTTACAATTCAGGAGACAAGACACCCAGGAGGAGAGGACAAAACTCAAACAAAACCAGCACTGGATGAAATGGGTTCTGACTGTGTTTTGCCAGCGGTCCAACATACTGTAGTACTTCACACCTTGTAGTCTGGTTTGCAGAAGATTTACAATTATGGCAACAAACTGAACAGATTACAGACAGTGATACATGCAAAGTATGTTTAAACAATAGTTGTGCCTGGCATTAAAACAAAGCAGATAAAAAGATATGAAAAATATTGGTTAAAAAAAATTTGTAAAAATCAGTTAAAGCCAAGCCAGTCCCAACCACTGTGAGATGCTACACAATCATTCTGGAAGGGCTGTGCCATGTGGTGAAAATGAGATGAGAAAAGAACAAGGGATGCAAAAAAGTAAAACAGAGGGATGGAATGAGGCTTGGGAAGAAGGCAGCAGAAGAGAAGAGGGGAGAGGAGAGCAGGGAAGAGGAGAGAGACTCAGCGTCCCTTTGTGAGCAACACAGAACCCTCTCCAATTACGGCACAAAAGGCTCTCATTGAGGATTCGTGGGTTCCAGCACTGGAGCTTTGCATGCGTAATGAGAGCGCTCCTCAAAAGGTACGTGAAGGTCCAGCTTCACACAGTCAGTGACGGCAGCCTGACATGAAACACACACATTCTACTTTTAAACTGAGCATTTTTTAAGTATCTGATATACAGTTTCTTGCTTCAAGGGGCCTTTATACATTCCCCCCCCCCCACAAACTGGTTCCCAGGACTCATTTGTCAGTTTAACAGGAAAGAACCTGAGAGTGACTGATAGTTAAGGAGAATTGTTCTGTGCAAAGACTGATTTCAGTATATTAAGAAGAAAAACATTTAATACTATATTTGCAATGAATGTACATTCAGAGTATTTTTTCATACAATACACGTTACTGCAAAAGACTCGTTTTCTGTATTTCAGACAAAATGTCTAAGTTATATTTCAACTAATATCAGTATGATTATATTGATGGGCACTTCTCGATACAATTCCTAAGTTTGTGTAATGTCGATATATTACGTAACTGCACATTTTACATTTTCTGTTTTAAATGAAGGATTTAATTACATTTTATAACCTCCATCCATGCTCTCTTTAAACTCCCACACCCATTTCCAGCACTGCACTCACCCTCCAACATATTGGCAGGAAATACATTTCTTCTAAATAAACTGGCAACCCCCCTGTCCCACTACACAAAGCGGAAGTTTGGGTGTTGGGGGGGAAATGCCTCACTCTCGCCTTCATGTCTGATCACTGGAAAATCACCAAATTCCTCTGCAGGTCTTCCACCTTCTTGTTTCCGTTGTGGATTCTGATCTCAGTACTCATCCAGAACAGAAGACAACGATGTCCACCTGAGCCATGACCCCCCTATTGTTTGTGTGTCTTTGAGGACAGACATCTGCGTCACGGCTATCCTTCGCTATTACATACTCTTTACACTTTCTGTGTGGGGAGGGGCAGAAACACTCATGTTTACACGTTCACACAAAAATTCCTTCTCCTCTGATCTGGTAAATATACTCCATTTGCATCTCATTTAATATATTGTGCTACTCCATTAAAAACACATGTGAAAAAAAAAAACTTTGGCCATTTACAGCAGGACATAACTACTAGTGAAATCTCAGCATTTGCCCAGAACAACCTTCCCAGAGTGGGACAATTTGGCTACATGGATTGTTGGTTAAACTCCAGTTTGGATGTCCAAGCAGATCGAGTTATTGTGAGAATGACAGCCATTGGCCTGCGCACATCACACTGTCCACACCGTCCACTTTTGTGCTGTTAAGAAAACTAAACATGACTGGTTTACATACTGCAGCTATTCACAGCAGTCTCTGTCTCTTTCTTTTAATTCAACATTTGCAGTTTTAAGCAAGTTGTTCAGAAAATGGCAAGAGATAAGTTGCTTTAAAGCAATTTTATGTGTAACACAGAGGTAATAAAATCAAGGCAACCCAAAAACACAAAGCACCTGCAGCTTCCATAAGCAGTATCAAAGCACTACCGTGGTAGAACTGAAGTCTAAACGAGGTTTACTTCTTTCTACTTTTATCACACAGATCTGACTGAGCATTGCTCTGCAACGTGACAGCTGGGTGCTGGAACTGGGGATGTTACCAGAGGTTGTAAAAACAAACTCGCACCCAACCCCTCCTCTCAAATGAAAAACTCTCGACTGCACCCTTGAGTGGCGATGCTGACGGTGGCAGTGGGCTCACACAGCTGTGGAGGAGCCACAGCCCTGGGAGGGCCAGCGGAAGACCTCCATTATAAGGCCAGATCGGAGGATAGGGCAATAAGAGCAGCCTTCCTGCCATTAGCTCCTCTAATCCATTCAATTATCCTGCACAGTTTGTTTTTACATTGCTGACGTTTGTGTTTCGAACGGAAGTTTGTCTACATAATTAAAAGCACGCAGAAAATATATGCTGTACTGTACAAATTACATTAATTTTAATGTCTTTTCATATGGGCTGCTTAACAACTAAGATAAATTCCAGATCATTTGTGTTTTACAGTATAGAGGAAATTAAAAAATTTGACAGATTCGCATGAACTTACACTTTTATTATATCATGGTCAAAGTATAATATCTTTCATAAAAAATATATTTTTTAAATTTTTTTACCCTGAAGTTTTTGACAAATAAGTGAAAACTAATTACATTTGGTATATGCCCTGCAATGGACTGGCACCCTGGCCAGAGTGCTCCCTGCCTTGCACCCAAGGTTGCCTGGGATAGGCTCCAGACCCCCATGACCCTGCACAGGATAAGCAGGTGGGGAATGGACTAATGAATGGATATATTTGACATTATTTTAGCCCCTGAATAATTTGCTTTAAGATTACTTCATAAAAACATTTTGCTTTTTGAGGTAATAAAAATGAGCTGGAAGTATAGATTTATGTGAGACAATCTGCAGTTACATTTTGCAACTAAGAGGACCTTCATCCAAAAATGGGATTTTAACAAACACAGCTCTATTGTCTAACGTTTTACTTTTTTCTGCCCTTCGCTTCTCTCACGCACCCTATTCAATTTCAAGTCCTCCATCACACATTCCTCCTGTCTTTATTGGCTGTTTATTCTCTCCCCCTTTTATTCACACCCTCTCCATTTCTTCTCATCCTGTTCATTAATTTCGCTCTGCTCTTCTCAAGCTCCCCTCCCTCCCCCCAGCCTCATGACCACAGTTGGCACTAAGCAGAAACAAGGGAGAAGGACAGGAGTGAAAAGAGTTAATGGCTGACGACGGGACAGTCTTCACATAGCCAAACGCAATCGCTCCCTCGGCGGAGAGAGAATTAGGCGCTGGCTGACTGGACCCAGATAAAAGCCGAAGTAAAGGAAGCCAGGAACAAAAGTTAGAACTCGCTGGAAGCTGGCTCGCTGTGCTGTAAAAAACTGAATGCCCCTACAGTCAAGACAAGACCCACATTATGTAATATATTACAAAAAATGAAAAATAAAAACACACACACACACACACACACATACACACACACACAACAGTTGACTCCATTATCACAAAGTATATAGGTTCCGAGAGGCATGTGTATTGAAAACAAAGGTAATTTTACATTATTTTCACGTTTTTATGACTGCAAATGTAACATAATCCACGGGTCTACAGAAGCAGTATTAGTTTTATTTACAATTGTCCATCAGAAATCTGGAGAATTGTGCTAAAACAGCTTCAAGCTTTAAAAGTATAACAATATATATTGCTTTTGCAATTTACATAGAGAGCGCTGAGAAACAATTACAACTTTTAAAATAATATATAATGAAAAGACCTTCTTATACTCATATAATGTAACTGTTTGACTTTCATTCTCGACTCCCAGCATTATTAAAGGTTGATGTGTTTAACAGCTAACTAATGTACAACACATCCTTAAAGCTGCTGTTGACACAGATATACAAACTCCAATCTATGAGCAATACTCTGACACTTTCCGCCATTGTACGATAGGCACGCAGGGAATCGGACCTTGCTCCTTCCTTCCTGCTTTTCATTCTCCGCCTCTCTCTCTCCCTCTCTCGCTCTCCCTCTCTTTCTTTCTCTCTCACTCTTTTTTTTCCCAGCACATTTTCCCACCGTTTCTGTGCAAAATAAATTCTCATTAGCAACCAAATTGTTCTCAGATGCTGGACAGAGGGAGTTTCCGTAGAAACGGTCCGGGCACAGGGAAGCAGCCTGGCGTCTCTGAAGCGGAGCAGCGGCGAGAGATCCGGGCACCCCACAAATCCCATTGCCAGGGTTCACTAAGCCCATTCTGTGGGCACAATGTCCGGTGATGGGCACTTCTCTGCTCTTTAAAAGTGACAGCAAGGGAGCGCCACTGGACTGGCCATGTTTTCCCAACCCCCAGTGAAAATGTCTGAAAATGCAGGAAAATCCCCAGCAGCCCCTTGGGTTCTGTACGCACTAACGTTGCATCTGGGAGAAAACCTAATATGAATTACTTTTTGGACTTCCAGTCCTGTATATTTGATTGATGGTTTTATCAGCAGTCAACGCCAAGTGAAAAACGGGACATTCAGCCTGTCCAAATATTTAGGTTGATACAATATTCTAGACCTGCACTGGAAAATAAATCAAAAACATCTACAACATCTACAAGTGGCATTTTGTCCATTGCTGGATTCAGAAACGTGCTTGGGCCTCAAGTTGATAGTGTAACCAAAACCTTCCACCATCCACCCTGAGTCAAACCAGACCTTTGCCCTTCACCTGTGCCAGCCCAAATTTTTGTTCAGGTTGGCTCGTATTCCACAGAAAGTCTCATGTTATTTATCAAAAGCCACCTCAAAGGTGGATCTGATTCTGGATTATTACAAATCCAGCTCATGCTGTCATGGTTGTGTATCTACACCCCTTGAAGGAGAAAGGAGGCAGCTTTCTTAAATAGCACTGAATAATAAGGAATAGCTGTGTTGATATCCATCGTACCACAGTTACAGTGTATCTTTTCACTGAATAATAAGGAATAGCTTTGCTGATATCCATCATATCACAGTTACAGTGTGATCTTTTCACTGGATCCACTGAACATTCAAGTAAGAGAAAATTGATTTAATTATATAGTCATTTTGGTCATTGCAAACTGATCCACATTTTCATAAATATTACATGAAGATTTGTTTAGAAAATAACACATAAATGATAATACTTAAACTAATAATAACAATACTAATACTAATGATAAACAATTTTTTAATATAATAAAAGCCAATGTGAACAGCTAACTATAGAATACTGTGTGAAAACTGAAACAAAATTAATTAAATTTCCCAGCACCAAAAAGTATTCTCCTAAAATGCCTTCAAAAATGCAAGTTTTCCTAAAGGAGAACAATAAGCAGAGACAGGTAAAGTGCCTGCAAACAAGCAGTCATTGTTGGGACACAGCTAAAGCTGAGGGTTCAGCTCAGGCGGGTGAACCAGGGGTGCTCATGCATTGTTTCTCAGGATGGTCAATTTTGAAGGGAAGGAAAGTGTTATAGGGGTCGGCCTCCTGACCCCTACACCATCCCCCTTCTCCAGACAATGGTTTGCTCCAGCATCACCCAGCCCATTCAGTACCAGGCCTTTGAAAAGACCTGTCTGGAGGCTGGCAGCTTCTCACAAAAGCTCAGCACATCCTGCTTCTTCTTAAAGAACCTTTTAAAGCTGAGGCTCCTTATTAACAAAAATAAAAGAAGAGGAATATTTGCAGACTTTTGAACATGTATGTTGGTACAGAGCAGAAAATTAAAACAATGTCTAGAGGATGGTGGATAGACTTGCTAACACTGCACCCATGACAGCATTTAACTTGTTACATTGAAGAACTGACCTCGCTTTGCATGTGGTCTGCAAAGTTAGCAAATGGAACAGCCTAATGTGCACAATATTTTATTCTTTGTGAGAAAGTTCAATTTCACATCCACCTATAAACAAACATTTTTTTGAAAAAAACCTAAGATTTGCTATCATAGTCTTGTGCATAAAGTAATCTGTGTTTAGTTTAGAACTCATGCAGTATTCACAAACATCTATTTAAATATCACAGAACTTTACAACCTTAGCAGATATACAGCTAGGGGAGATATGACTAGATCAGAATGGCACACCCATGTAAAGTTATCCCACAGGCTATAAACTCCACAAACAACCCCAACCAATTCTTCAGTTTCCCATACGAGTACAAAAACACTGTCTGTGACTGACTCCAGTGAACCTTTTCTTGAGCTTGGGTCAAAGGACGTTCTATTGATGGCAATTCCACTTTGGTGTGTGTCTGTGTGTGTTTTCTGCTGAGCACTGCATGCTATTCTAGGACTGCACTGTCTGGGTTGGACTCAGGACACAAAAGGACAGTCTGAGAAAAACCGCAGCAACAAGACAACAGTACAAAGTTTAGTTAAGACTAACATCATAGCCACAGTCCTCTTTGAACAGTTCTTTTAAATGTTTAATTAGTGCATTTGGTGTGTTTTCCACAAGAAATGTTATTTTCAGCATTATATTGTAACAAATCAGCAATTTCATGCAACTGGTTTAACACGCCGAGTGAAGCACAAACATGTTTATAAAGACATGTTATTTTAACTGATTAAAGCACATCTACAACCCTCCCTCACGTTTTGTGTCTCCTCTTTTGTATACATGACAATGTCATCCCAAGCAGTGAAGGACGTGCAACATTCCTGCGATTTAAATATGTGCTCTTTTTATCTCTCAAACTATTTGTATGATATACCCTCATCAATACTTTTACCTTTTACCTATAGTTTTCCCTCAAAGACTAAAAGTAAGTTCACACAATCAACAAAGACCAGCTGACAATATCTGACAGTTTGTCAAGACAGCAAATGTGTAAAATGTTGTTGGCATGTTCCCTTCCAGAAGCATCCCTGTACTAAACAACTGTAACCACCACCACAATATTCCCTCACCTGTCTGAACTGTGCAAGCAATATATGGACTGGTTATGCATGTAAGCAGTAAAAGGGGGACAGCAGAAATTAAGAGAACTTCAGAAGCACGTGTATCTTACTAGTGTACAAGTTCATTTCTCATGGGAGACTATTAAACTATACCTTCGCCCCCCCCCCCATTTATGTTTTACTGTCACAAAGCATTTGGTTGTTTCAAGATTAAGTTGACCATTTCACTGTTTATATTGTGTTTATATTCCTTCCTGTGTCTAATATCAACTGTTTATTTATCAACTTTATTCCAAAAGCACAATTATTGAAAATGCAACAAAAACAAACTTCCCATATTGAGTTCAAGTGTTAAGAAAAGTTGAACTAGAATAGACCAAGATGTTCTTGGTGAAAATATAAAACATTTGTCTCCCCTGATCAATTAAAAAATTCTATATTGTCTTAGAGCAGAACCATTGTTATATAAACACTAAAAACAGTAAAAATGCACACTGAATAGTAACATTTAATAGCTTATAGACATTTCACGTATATAACATCCCAGAAAGGGCAGTTTATTTGTCACTGAAAAAATTTCCCGTGGGATGCAGCAATACCATCGTACATCTTTACTGACAGCTTGCTCATGGGGTAACAGTTCACGTTCATGTACATGTCAGACAATGAAGAATTCTCAGGGGATGTTTACAGAGTACAGGGAATGTCAGCAGGATAACAATGGAACAAACACAAAACGTTCAAATAAAGTTATCTAACCATTTAAGGAACGTTAGGAACATTAAGCTATTTGATTGTGAATGTTTCACAGCCAGGTCAAATACAATGGCACCCATTCCTGATCTCTGTGGAACCTTCTCTTTCCATTTCTTCCAGAGATGGCATGAAGAATAATAAAATTGTGTGGCATTTAAAGATTCACACCAATGTTTATAACTGACAACAATTAATTCCTTTTGAAGCCATTGTTCCAGATGGCACAAGATGCTACCAACAGGCCTTTAACAACCTATACCCACAATCAGAGCTGCCATGTTAAAATAATTTTTATTCTTATTACACCATGTTTCAAGAAATTTTGCATGGCATCTGTCTTACAAAGACTCACAAAATAAAAAGGGAAGAAAAAAAACAGTGCAAAAACAGAATAAACAGCAGCATTCTTTCTGTGTGTGATGGAAGTCGCAGCTTTGGGAAAGAAGCTCTTCCTTAGTCTTATTAGGACTTTATTGTCCCAAACCATTTGCCTGATGGAAATTACCAGCTGCTTTGTACAGGTCAGCATTGTTCACTGCTGCGTTTATACAGTCTTTATCAACACGGATAACCCCAAACAACAGTTGTTCAACAATTCATTTGACACCATTTTTAAAACAGGAAATTCCATTAGATTGTATCAATTGTTTGAGACAAATCACAACCTTACAGTTACAGTTAATTTTCCTATTCACGTTGAATAGTGATAGATTACTAAATCTTGTTACTAACTGTTTTTAAATCATTGTACGTGTTTATGTTTTTGGTGGCAGGATATGGTTTTCAAAGATAAAAACGCAACGTCCTTTTCAATTTTGTGCTAAAACACGTTGCGTGTGATTTGCTACAGATTTACGTGCAGAAACGTTTGAAACATTTTTTTAATACCAATATCTGTTACGGAGTCAATCACAGACTTTCATGTTCTACTACACTACAACAAAAATTTCCAGAAATATCTGATGCAAGTACAGCACATTCCAAATGTACCGCTCATTTACGACATTGTCGTTTGTAAATCTGCTTTACGGTCTGACGTAATTCGCTTTGTAAAAACAGCATGGTGAAATGATGGAAAGACGATGAATGGCAAGTTTTAGCAACAATATGGTACAGTTTAGAGTGTAGATCTAACAGAATGCTGTTTACGGAAAACTGATATAACTGTAATTGCTAATTTAAACCAAAGTCTAAATTTGGACTTAAAAGCCTTGCAAATCAAAGCTACCAGCAGCTTGGCTGACGATAGATAACAAAACTGGTACATGCAATCAAAATGCTTTACTTTATTGGTCTTGGTTTAGGAGATGCCAAAGATATTACTGTAAAAGGACTAGAAATAATTAAACAATGCAGTCGTGTCTACCTGGAAGCATACACGTCCACATTGACTGTCGGAAAACAGGCGTTGGTAGGTGGATATTTATTGTTTTAAAGTACTGTTAGTCTTGTAGAACTCTGTGAACATGTGTTTCAAATTAGATACTTTCTAACTTGAAAAGTGAGATGGGGTGCTTTTCCCGGACGACATCGCATTTTCTAAGATGTTATCGTATATCTGACTTTGCCCCTAAAGTACCTTCCAGGTACGCTATATTAGTAAAGAAAGGTATTTGTTTTGGTTTACTCTGCTATATGTGTAAAAGTGTGCTGGAAATGTTTTATATAAAATGCTAATTATATTAGACGATTGTGGTGAAAATTCAATGCTCTTGCCACGGAATGTATCGGTCTGCGCTTTGACCGGGATCATTAAACTAATGGATTAGAGTAGCGTGGTTTGAAGTGTCACGAAGATGGGTTTAAAGCCTTGTTAACACTATATGACTAAATATTGACTGCAGCCAAGTTCAGTTTGAGATAAAATAATTTCGTGCTGAGATACACAAACTTAATTGTTCTACCGAACAATGAAAAGGTACTATTATAAAGACTGCAGGTATGTGGATTCCCCCTGCTGTTTAGTATCAGTAGGAGCACGCTTAGAACTTTTTGCAGTGTTTTTGCATGTCTTAGAGCATATGCAAAAAATAGCGGTTGCATACTCTCATTTACACTATAAACTTTATCCTGATATTAAATCCATGCAATTATTCCACGTCCAAGTTCCAAATAATTTATGTATTTGCCCTTGATAGTGAATGTATTTGTTGCTTCCCCTCATACCCTTATTTAATTAAACAGCCATTTAAAGCATTTTAAGTTGCTGAAAAACAGTTCCTAGAGTCTCCTGAAGCTTTTAACACGCATGAATGGTTCTGATCCAGGGGAATGCAAATCCCCAAGGACATTTCACAAGCTACAATACTGCACATTTTAAACTTATTTTTCTTTTATATTCATTTGTAGTCATAGGGAGTGAGTATCTTAATGACCCTCAGCGGTACACCCTGACCAAAACAGGGTTGAGAACCACTGGTATACATTGTCAGCTAAGACCTGACAACCTTCCGCACTCAAGTCTTGGAGAGAATAGTTGTGCAGTCTCATTTTAATTCATGTAATTTTGAAGGATTGATCTGTAGTTTATGGAAAGTGCATATTTGCTGTTTCATAGCTAATTAACTCAAGCCTTTTTTATTTTGAGAATGTATTCTAGTAGCTTTTTATTCAGTCAAATAAACTTTTTGAGGAGAGGCATTCTGGTAGCAAAAATTGGTAAATTTATGGTGTCATGAATAGTTGGTCTTTTCATTTAATTTACTCTCACCTAAAATAACAGCCTGTATGTTAACCCAGCCTTCCTTTCTCAAGGTGACAGCCTCCCTAGCACACAGGACAGGATGAGCCTTTGAGGGTGGGGCTATACGTTTTTCGCACGTGCTGCTCTAGAGAGGATTCTCGGCTTTTTCTGACTGCTTGTGGATGTACATGTCACTGGCTTTTTTGGCAGTATGCAGCAGGTCCAGCTGGAAGGCTGGTGTTTCTCTCAGCTTTAGTTGAAGACATATAAGCAAAGTTCTTCCATTTGCCCTCAATAGTGTGTGTGTGTGCGCTTGAGTCATGGCCTCAGCACTGTGTGTTTAGGGTCTACATGTTCACCCTGTGTCTGTGTGTGTTTAAATCCTGCCCTCAGCACTGTGTTTAGGGTCTACATGTACTTGCCATGCAGTGTGTGCTCTGAATCCTGTATTGTGTGTCCTGTGTTGGGATGGTGCCCTGCCTGGTGCCCTGTGCTACTAGGGGTAGGATCCAGTCTACCCACAGCTCTGTTTAGGAAAGCACATGGAAAATGAGTAGATAAACACAAAAGCACGTTTTCAATTCCAGCATTTCAGTCGTGACAGCATCAGGCTTTACTTAGCTGTGAATGAAGTGGTGAAATCCATTAATTATTTATATGATGATGAACATGGCTTGCTAAGTATTGTTTTTGCTTCCCCATTACATTGACATGTTTTGTTCAGATTGCGTAGCTAATCCATTACTGTATACTTGTGTTTCTGGGTAAAGGATTTGGTTTCCATTTCTCGTGTCAGAGAAATGCATCTTAACCATGCAATAAATCTTGTGTCTTTCTTGGAATGCAAGCGTTGGTGACACAAGGATTTATGTTGAGGTCAACAAGAACCACTGCCCAGTCAAATGCAATGTGTACTATAAAAACACAATATAGACCATTAATGCACTTTGTACTATAAGTATGCAAGATAGACCATTAACAGGCTCTTTGAAGTTATGGTTGCAGGAAGTGAAATGCAGGAGCTTCCCCAGTTCCATCTCGGTGTGGGTGAGACTGGAGCCGGTCTCTTATCTAAGTGAGCCAGTCTGTTGCTAAGTGTTAGAGGTTTTGCACATGTTGGCCCCATGTGACCCGTTTGGCCCATGTGACCCACATGACATGAGGAGCAGCTGAGTGAGTGCGGTGTCACCTCATGTCTTTTCACCTCAGGAGGAGTTCTACGGCCGTGACCTCATACTGGCGGACAGAGAACTGGTGGAGCAGGAGGCTGATGAGATCCTGAAGGGGGCTGATGTCACCGATGTGGCTTTCCTGGTTGTGGGTGACCCGTTTGGGTGGGTAACAGAACATGCACATAGTTGTTCTCATCTTACATTTTGTAAATGTCCTGTTGGTGGAACCATATTTTTGTTCGCTCTTTGTCTCTGTTGCTCAACTCTGTTAACAAAACAGTCTTTTAAACATTATCAGTGCTCATTAAAGGGGCTGGTGGAAAATGTATGCATGCAGCACTGTAGTATTAAAAGTGACAATGTGTACGTTTTTGAAATGTGTACAGTGTTATTTTATTTGTAATATTAGACCAATACTTAAATCTTTTCCTCTCAGTGTTAGTTATTTTTAGAACAAAAAGTTACAAAGTTATTTTAAATTTTAGACGTGTTGGTATTTAACCTTCAATGATATTTTATTTGAAATTGTCTTGGTCTTCTGTAAAGAAATTAAGAATGATGTAGGGGGAGATTGTCTGACTTCTACAGAAGTGAATATGAAAAATAGCTTAACACAACTAGGTCTTCAAGCCTGAGAATGAGCGGCATCACTTGTCCCAGTGGGAGAGAATTCAGGATTTACAGCTGAAATGGTCCGTGTCATTAATAGAATTGCAGTGCATCTGTGTTCATCATCACTTTATGGATTGTTCAGAGGCACACAAAGTGGTCCATATTTTAACTGAACTAGGGCTTAATTATACCATAAAACTCTGTCATTCCATCCATCCATCCATCCATCCATCCATCCTACCTCAGTCTGTTCAGGGTTGCAGGTGGCCTGGAGCATGTCCCAGGCAGCCTAGGGTGCCGTGCTTTGCAGGACATGCACACACACACTAAAGCAATTTAGCTTGTCCAGTCTACCCAGCCAGCATGTCTTTGGGGCAGTAGGAGGAAATTGCTACAAATTGAAAAAGGTGAATGTGATTAGAATGTGATTTTGAGCTTCATCCTTCAAGATCATGTCAGCAGATACTAATCATGTTACCTGAAAATGTAGAGTTTTACTAGTGTCAACAAAGTGGGTCTTAGCAGCACACTTGAAGAATTGCTCTCGTGATGTGGGGACCAGGCAGAGCGTGCAGCTCTTAAGAACCTCTCAGGAAGTGCTCACTGGCTGAGCTGTTTACCATCTGTGTGAACTGCTGGTGATGCATTACATTTTTGAGTTGCTCTGAACACCAGCAGAATGTTTGGTTCCGTGCATTTTTCCATCCACAACCACCAAACCCAATGTGAGTGAGTCGCTCACCCCGGCCGAGAGTTTTCCATCATGGTCAAGATAGCCTTGGGCTCGACTTCAGTTTTAATAAAGTAAATTACATAGTGTGAGGCCAGGAACAAAACTGTAAGCCAGTAATTGGTTTTGTTTCTCCAACTTTGGGTAGTGCTTCACACGCTAAGCAACACACAGCAACAAAGCTAGACATTTATTGTGGCGTGGCCTTTAGTTGCAATGTTTTGTAAAGTAGTTACTACAAGCACTATTTCAGTCGAAGCACCTTCGTAGCATTACTGTTTACCAAGTTGTTTTACTTCCTTTCTAGGGCCACGACCCACAGTGACCTCGTTCTGAGAGCAGTGAGCGCAGGTATAAAGTACAGGGTCATCCATAATGCTTCCATCATGAGCGCAGTTGGCTGCTGTGGTCTTCAGGTAGGCCGTCATCACCATGTCGTTTGCACGTTATTCTCTGCACCAAGGATTATTTGCAGAAATGCTACGCTCTTCGTAAATGGCTCCGTCTCCTACAGGACTGCCGTCTTCGTGTGAGCCGTGACTCGAGTGATACGCACACATGGCGCGGTCTGGACGTGAGGCTTCTCCACAGTGTGGCTTTTTTACATGAGTCCAAATGCCCAGCCGTAATGCTGGGTTTCTGTGTGGAGGGTTCTGCTACATGGATTAATCAGTGGTTTGAGGAGGTGGGGGGTGGGGGGGTGATTTCATGTAGCAGGACTGTTATTACAGCCTCTCCATGGGTCCCGCAAGCCGCTGGGCAGCAGCTATGAGAGAGCTGTAATCGGTGATGCTCAGAACGCTGGCTGCACTCCTTCACACAGCAGACCACACTCTGCAGTGCTGGGACAGTGAGGTTCTTCCTGTTATTTACAGGAAGCACCTTGTTCTGGAGCTCTTTGTGCTGGAAGTCTGCAGCTGGTGATCAGATGCCCACTCATAAGATGCCGTCTCTCTCTCTCTCTCTCTCTCTCTGACACACACACACGCAAGCGCGTGTACGAGCACGCGCAGTCACTCGCACGCTCGTTTGTGTGCACGCGAACAGCATAGATGCAGTCACAGAGCTGCGTGTTCTGAAAGCACGTAATGCAGAAACCCGCAAGTGTGGTCAAATGCGTCATTACTGATACACTATTGCACAATACATTTAGGAAAACCTTGTAAGTACTAGTGCTGGTCAGTTTTACCCTTTTAAAGTTATTTTAAATCAATTATGTTTAAGGTTCAAAAGGAATTCTTAGTTTTCCCACTCAGCAACCTGAGGCCTGTGTGTTTCAGTTGTCGGTGTTTTTGCCAATTAAAAAGGTTAAAGACAGGTCAGTACTGTGGTCAGGGTACCGGCATTAACATGACATATTTCACATGCTCAGTCACATGAAATCACTGTGCCCAGTGCCTGTGCTTTTGTGTTTTGTGGGTTTCTCACAGTGTTGTCATGACTCTTTATGCTCTTATTTTGCAAGGTTTTTTGTGTGGTGACTCCTACCTTTCATTTGTCGCGCAAATGTTCATTTATGTAGGGGAAAATGTTGGCCATCCATTGTCTAAAAACAGAATCTCCCCCCCCCCCCCACAGTTGTACAACTTTGGGGAAACAGTGTCTATAGTCTTCTGGACAGATACCTGGAAACCTGACAGCTTTTATGACAAAATCAAGAGGAATCGTGAGGCTGGGATGCACACGCTGTGTCTGCTGGGTGAGTGACCGGGGCTGACTCAGACAGCTTCCTGGATGATAATCACAAAAGTCAGGCTGCACGCTGTTCCTTTCTGCCAGAAGAACTCCAGTGTAGCGCTAGCATGCAGCTCCAGGTGGGCAGGAGGCCGGTCCTCCCACGTGGCTCTGTGTGACTGTGGAGTGTGCCACTCGCCTGCCGTGATCCATCAGAATTGGGCCACCCTGAGGACTGGCTAAAGCCCGCGTTGCAACTGTAATGGTAAAAGTGTACTGGACGCAGTCCAGGTGCCGTGTCCCAGAGCTGCATTTTAATTGACTCGTTGGAGGCGCTGTGGGCGTGTTTCTTCCTGTGGGGACTTGACTTTCACAGCACGTGAGGTGCGGCAGATAGCCAGGGTGCACAAAATTTACTGTTATTAGGGTATATTGTTGAGATTTCTGTCTCTGAATGAAGCGATTTGCCATCACCAGTTGGGCCTCATATTGCATGCAGGCCCAAGAGCCCCGTTCCTGGGTAGGTTTATGCTGCCATCCATGGGGTAGGATAAGGCAGCTGAGCCCCTGACGCATGTCCCGCCCCCAAGAAACCCCCACCCCCAGGTGGAGGAGTGTGCATGTGTGGGCCACACTGCCACAGCAGACCACCAGAAGTCTGAAATTTGCCGTGAGACAGGGTGAACAGCACAAAGGCAGAGACAAATGACAAAAGCAGACAATTAAAGGTCGAGTGCACGCTGCTGATTGGTCCAGAAAAAGCTGCTTCATCAGACAGCGGGGAACCATTAATCTACATGATAAAGAATATCAAATAAAGACATAATAGGATCAGTCTTTAGTACATACTGTATTTTCTCTGTCTGAAATTAAGGCTTTTTTTCCTTCAGCTGTTTTTTTTTTAAATGAGCATAATAGAAAAATCTTTTTGGAAACCTTTGTCCTGGAATGATTTCTGTACTAATAGCAGATGGTACGTTTTTAAATGCTTCAGTAACGGTTCAGTGGAATAGTGCTAAAGTGAGCACACCTGCTTCCCACTGGGACGGTGTCCATTGTGAGCACCCGCGAGGCCCGGCTCAGTTTATGGAGGCTTAGGGG
>JABJVR010047282.1:0-28253 GCA_025773905.1 Chitala chitala | reverse complement strand
TGTGTTATCGCCCACGCCTGTTTATGGTTCTGCTTGTTGGTCCGCGCGGCTTTTTTGTCACGTTTTTTACAGCCCCCCCCCCCCCCCCCCGTTGATTAAATCAGCTCTCGTCTCAAACGCTTAGGGTTCTTCACTCTTAAAACTTTCCATTGTTTCCTGCCAAATTCCCACAGTGCAATTTCCAGTTTTTAACCAGTGATTGCCGGCATGGAGCTAATTCACTTCTAAGGAGCTAGGAGAGCCAGTGATCTTAAGCAGTGCATTGAAATACATGCAAGTGTGCTCTACACAAAGCACAGATATGCTCAGAAAGCTGTTTGTAACACTGATAAGCACGAGGTCAGGTTTTTCATAATTTTCTACTAACAACCAAATGCAATAATTATATTTTATATTGTGTTAACTAAATAGCCTGTTGTCTGGAGCACACAGAGTACCTTAGGTGTTCTTAGATTAATTCTAATATTGTTTGTGCATTGCACAAAATGGCAAAAAAATTGCCCATGTGTAAAATCTCATGAACCAATTGAACTAAGTCAGCTGATACTGCCCTTTAATATTTTGTAATTTGTGTCGCTAGTGTCAGTACATACAGTTAAGAAATTTAATGTTCACAATAAGAAAATGGTGTGACTTAATTCTCTTTGTTGTCTTTGATAAGTGTTTGAGGAGATGAGAAATTTAACATTTTACAGTTTTGTCAAGTATGTTGTAATTTGTGAATGAAGAGGCAGTAGAGTAGAAAAATTGCAGGTGATGCTGAGATCAGCGGTGCCCAAAGCCTGCATGACAGTGACAGTGCTGTACGCCAACACAAGTGAAACTCCATCCTGCAGGCCTCAGTTGCACTCTTAGCTGTGGGCTGTTAGTTTGATCTGGCGAGGTCTCTGTGTCTCTATCATGCGTATAATGGGATATTTTGAGAAGCTAGGACTGTGAGAGCACTTGTTTTGCCCCTTTTTCATTCCTTCTCGTGTCCTTTGGTCATGTTCAGCGTACTGTGAAAAGTTTATCCACTTGCGCTTTTGATCTTTATCCTTTGCCCAAACTACCCTGTTGCTGAACAGCCCAGAGACTTGAGGAGTGTGTTAAAAATGTGAGTTAAGATAATTTCAGTGAAATTTCACTTCTTTCAGCATTAGTGTGGAAAGGCCCAGTTCCAAGCGATGTAAATATTATTGAAAAAGAGGCTGATGCTAATTAGAAGTTCTTGATTTCTGGTAATGGCCTGACAGTGTATGGCCTACTTGGGGTTTAATGTGCATTTAAAATATTCAGTTTCTCTGCATGCTTCTATGAAGGTCCACTTTAACATCACCACAGCCATGACACCAGCCCTTCCTCCCCTCAGGCACATCCCGGTTACAGCATTATGCACGCTGCTTTCTTCTATTATTCTACTGACCTAGATCACTTTTAGCTGCATTTAGTAGTGAGAGTGTTTGATAGAGCCACGGGTCCAGATCGACATGTAGTCTTGCAATGCCTACACACTGACTGTGTGTGTGTGTGTGTGTGTGTGTGTGTGTGTGTGTCTTTCCAGGCCCTCAGCAGCCCGCATAAACAGTCGGGAGATTCCTGTTCAGGTACAAGTGGATATTTACGGCTTTCAGATGTTTCTCTCGTCAAAATGACGACTTCCTCTCTGGCGTTTGGGTGATTCCCAGGAGGATTAAGGCATTATAGATGACTGGGGGGGGGACAAGCTTTGATGTGATTTCACGGAGAGTGGAACGGCGTTTATTTTTCAAATTATAAATTAATTTTAAAAAGAGTAATGAAAGCCAAGGAAAATTGTTGAAAACTAATTAAACATCCTTTATTTTTGAAAGAGGAAGTAATGAGTTAAAGAATCATGCCCTCAAGGAACCAAAGCAGCTGCTTTTTCTGTAATGGCACGTAGAAGTAATTTATTAGCACTTCTTTCCCCAAACACAGGAAATGTGTATACCCGAGCCTTTTACAGAGGCTTTAATTATTTAATGAGCTTATAGTTATCCTATTTGTAAGAGCAAGGCATTGGTTAGAAGGCTGTTCAGCCAAGATCTTTTCTTTTAAACCTTTTTCAGATTTGATAATTACTTTCCCACCTGCTGCACACCATCTGAAGATGACCACATTTCACCTGTTTGTGTTGAACCTCGAGCAAAGTGGTTTAGTGTCTGTTTCTGCCACAGATTAAAGAGCTGTACATGTTAAATACACAGAATTTGTAGCCATATTGTATATTCTCTGAAAGGGAGTTTTATTCTAAAGGTAAATGACAGTGGTGAAAGTGATCGCTCTGTCCCCCTACACCCACCCCGCCCTCTCTGATTCCTTTAGAAAGTGACTGAGCACACACATTGATACCGTTAAGTTGGCACTTGACCCCTTGGAGTATTGGAGTACATAGGCACCGCTAGGAGATACTTCAAGCTGTCAGGAGTCCTGAGGGAATTCCATTGTTCCGTGTGACCAGCTGGGTAACACAGGAGCCGCCTTATCAGCATATCCCAAGGAGCCCCCCCTTTCCTAGGGCCTCTGGAACCCAACACATCCCCATTGTCCGTCCCTAACGACCCCAGTCTGGTCTGTGTATTCAGGGTGGCTCGGTTAACTTCAGCACGGTTGCTGCTGATGGGTGAATGAGGGGTGCTCTTGGGAAGCCTGACAGTGTGAGGCACCTCTTATCTGGGCCTTAGTGACCATGGCTAGTAGCTTCACCCAACACCACCCCCTCTTCCAAAATCAGGACCATTTCCTGACAAACTTCCTCTTTCTCTCAAGGCAAAGATGTGTGATCACTGACATTCGCAGGGGAGGGTGAGGGTGTTTATGGATTTGAAGGGTAGTTTATGGTTCGTAATTCGAAAACTACAGCCATATTGTTGGTGTGTTATCTCAGGCCCATACTAATAAATGTACTACAACAAAAGCACATTGTGTTCTGCATAAATTCTGCAAGTCATACAGACTGCCATAAATGCATTAGGTCGTAATGTATCTCGATGGTGCTTGAGAAGCATTATTGTAATTGTTGCCTTTGAATGACAGAAACGTATTTTGTACACACTAGGATTCGCAGGATGTGCATTTTCAAGCTTTTTCATGCGTCATTTGAGGGCCGTCTTAAGGGAGGTGGTTGGATGTGTCTCTTGCTTGGATTATATCTGACATTTCTGTGGAGGTGTGCACAGCACGTTGGATGCGCAATGTGTGTGTGGTGACTGCTTTTCTTTGTGCCCGAGGGCTGCTTTATTTATTTATTTATTTGTTTGTTTGTTTCCTGCGATTTGTTGCACAGCTGCAGCGGGTTGATCTTTGATGCTCCCAGAGGGTGGGGGAATACTGATGTTTTATGACATGTAGCATCTTGCGTTTTGCTTTTGTGCTTCGTCTGCTGCGCGGAGACCCGTCGAACCCCCTGTGTGTGCGTGACTGAACACGGGGCGGCTCGTGGGGACCTGTGTGTGTGTGTGTGTGTGTGTGTGTGTGTGTGTGTGTGTGTGTGTGTGTGTGCGCGCGCCTCGATACTCATGGGCTTCAACTGGGCTTCCGTTTTTTTCTCTGGGGAAGAAGCAACACTTTATGGTTTGTTGTTGAACAGGTTCTGCATTTTGCATTACAGGCTCAGCCAACACCACTGCCTTCTATTCCATTCTGTTGTTAGTCAAGCGTAATAATCCTGGGATGTTAATGTTGGAAATGTGACGTGCATCTAGCATCCCAATACAACTTCTCGTAAATCTGAAATAATTGTTAAAAATGACGCATCGTTCGTCGTATTTCCGGAGAGGAGGCGAAGTCCTGCGCTGTCGCTGACGTTTCACCCGGCCTGCTGTCCGGTGTGCCACATCGTGTTTGCGTGCTTCTTCACATAACGTACATTGATTAATCTGTTCCCAGTCTGGGGTAGAGCGCAGCCCTGGTCCCTAATACCTTAATGCTCACCTTACGCCACATAATCTGCTGTTGGTTAAATGTTTTAAGAACGCTGTGTTGTGGTCTGTTAAAAGTTCATTGCAGTGAAATGGATGTGTGGGGGGGTGTTGAGAGGACTCTTGTGACATTGCTGGCCCACTTCTGCCCCCATTCCCCCCACCGTACTTCCCACCTGCTCCATCCTTACCTCCTCTACACTGCCGTTTTCTAATTCAAAGAAGCTTTATTGGCATGACTACATATTAGTATTGCTAAAGCAATTACATAATACACGTATATTGAATTAACGTGTGTTTTTTTTTTTTTTTTTTTTTTTACAAATACAATTAGTGAACATACGAGAAGAAAAAAATACTGCTCTATTATTGCCCTATTGTTTTTCTTTTACTGCCCCACAGTTAATCCTTGGCTGCCCCATCGTTACCTCTGCCGAGACTATTTGGCCTCCCTCCTCCATATGGTCCTGTTCTTTGAGTTTTCATATATCTTACAGTTACAAGACGTTGTCATAGTAAGTTTGTACGTTTTAAATTGGTGACTGTATTTGGCTACGTTTGTTCTCGCTGTGGTTGACTGAAGTTGCCTCAACGATGGACTCTTTCCTTTCCTTCCTGTAGAAGCACAGACTGAAGAGAAGTTAATTGATGAATGTAAAATGTGGATCATCTGGTATTAGGTATGGCGCTTCCTTGTTGCATGTATAGCAATCAGGCAGTACCTGTACAGAAGTTGTCATTTACTGAATTAGGTTTACCATAATTAAAAATAACACTGAATAATAGGGTTTGAGTGCTGAATACTCCTTATTTTTCAAAAGTGGAAATGCATCATTTTCCTCCTCTCTGACAGACTTTAATATCAGCCTTGGATTTATTCAATTATGGGCTTTAGCAGTGAAAAACCAGCAATTAACAGATAGCCGAACATGAATCGAGATTTACAGTGGGTGAAGCCTGTCAACAGAGGGGAAAGCTTTTTTTTTATCGACACTTTTTGGCTTTAAAGTAAGGGGTATGAATAAAAATTAATTTTCCCATTTGAGAGCAGTCCAAATCGAATCCTTTGCATTTGGAAAAAAAGATAACCACTTTTTAACGATTCGCAAATTTCCTTTCTGCTTAAATTGCAGAGTGTTTCTGTGGTTTGCTGCTCTTGCAGGGGGGGGGGGGGTGGAGACTGGAAAATGCAAGATTTCATTCTTCATTTGAGCCTCTACAGGATAGTTTTCAGGCGTTGTCTATGGAGGGATGCGGTTGAGGTTAGTGAGACATGAGTGGTTCAGTGATGTCTTTGGGATTAGCACTATGGATGCTGTTAGTGTGACCCTGCCATTGCTGCAGGAGGGCGGGACTTCACATGTCATAAGACCTGGTGTACTCCAATCAGGTCGTGTTGTCGTGTTTGTGGGTAAATACCAGCAATTCTTCCTACTGTCCACAAGCTATTTTCCTTCAGCAGTAACATGGGGTTCAGTAGTTGAGGATAAAAGAAAACATTATGGAAGAACTGTTTATGCAATATTTTAATCTAGTGATTTAGCAAGTCTCCTTGCATTTTATGTTTTACCATATATATGATATTTTCTAATTTTTAATTATTAGTTTGTGATACTGTTGTTTTTTTATATACTTCTTAAGAAAGTAGAAAATATTTAGGTTTTTTTGTTTTAACTGCCATTTTGAAAGTTTTTCTGTTGTGCTTGCACACACATAATCTGCAGCTGACAGCTGTTGAAAGAGAGCGTGTCAGGCATAGCAGATGCTTGGCACTCGCCTAACGCTGGGGCTCTACCTGTTTAAAGCTGCCTGGTAACAGATGGGCAGATATGAAGCGGTGATAAATCATCTCGCAGAAGTCCTGCACACTGCGGAAGCTCATTTCTGAGGAATTTCAGAGCCCCTGCCAGTTGTGCAGCTCCTCTCGGGTCCCCGAAAGCTTTCTGACTCAATCCGATTTTTAGGGCAACAGGACCAAGGGATCACCTTTTCACGTTGGGGCTCTTTGACTGGTTGCGTGAACAGCTAGGTAACTCAAAGCAGCTGCGGAGGAGGCCTGCCCTCTCACCTGGGTGAGCACGGGCATATCCAGCCACATAGCCGCTAAATCATCACAGGGCTTCTCAGCAAAGTCTTGAGCTGCCTGTACTTTTGGTTAAACTCAACAGGAAGTGAGGGTTCAAGGCAGAGCACAGGAGTGTGTGTGTCACCCCTCTTTGCAAAGACTTAAGTTGCTGTTTTCATTATTATCACGTAGCGGCCAGATTTGTGTGCTATCGAGTTACCGCCTTTCATCGTAATTAAAGAGCGATGCTTCCGTGGGGGGAAACGCTCACATTCAGGACTCTGGGATCTCGACCGCAGTTGCGCTGGTACAAAGAAAGAGGTTCTGCCTTGAAGCAATGCATTGTTGTCTCAAGGTGCCACCCGATTAGTTGGCGTTGCTGTGAAGCCACGTGGAACAAACAAAAGCCTTCAGAGCTCTCATGGACATCAGCTGCCCAAAACTGTACTTACTTTCTGGATTTTCACACCTCATTCATAGTTCATGACCTCCTCTGTGCACCAGGGAGGCCCCAATGCTTTTCGTGCTTTTTGTGTTTTGTTCGTGTTCGCTAACCACGCTGAATGGAAATAGCCTTCACCTGTCTTTGGTGCGTGGCCAAGAGCAGCAGTCCTTACAGCGTGTATGTCCACATAGTTACACTGAACCGTGCTGCTATTTACACCCCTCCCTTGCGGTGGGGGGGTCTATGGGGGTTATGCTAAGCTCTCTGTACTGTAATCCTGCTCCCCTGGCTGCTCTCCAGGGCAGTGTGGCATCATATGACAGTGCCAGTGCGTACCCACTCCCACCTCACTAGCTCTTGCAGTCCTAAGTCTTTCTAAAGTATTGTACAGGTGTGCTACAGGTACTGAGTAAGCGCCGGCCCCTTAGATAGAAAGTTGTTTGTGATCTCTGACAAGTAAAATTGCTGCATCAGTCCCGGTAATGGCTGCAGTTTAAATCATCCATAGTAAAATTTATTATTATTATTATTATTTTTTTTTTTGTGCTGTGATGTTACCTCTCAGCCTGTGGTGAGATTAGTATTGTTAAGCATTTGGAAAAGGGTGTGCTAGTGTTTGTCTTATAAAGTACTGAATGATTTAGTGTGTCTTCGTGTATAATTAGGATCAGACGTCCTGCTTCAATGGTAAGTCATTCTTGAATACATTGTGATTTTTTTTTTTCTTTTCCCCCCAAAAAATTGTGTGTGTGTGTGTGTGTGTGTGTGTGTGTGTGTGTGTGTGTGTTTACACAAGTCCTGACAGTTGCCTTGTTATGACAAGCTCACATCAAATAAACAGTGAGTCTCTGCAGTAGGCTTTGAATTGGCAGTTTTGACGTCTGATTAATGCAGCCGTTTGAAAACCGTTTTGTAGGCACAGGAATGGCCACCATATGTCTCAGTGAAAAGAAGCTGCAACACCTTTGTTTTTAGAGCAGGGGTCTGGGCCTTGAAGGAGGATGTCCCACCAATATTGAAGGTTTTTAAGTATATATTTTGTCCTGTTCCTCCTGTATAACACTTGCACACTAAGTATAACTCCTTTTTTGAGCTCAAATCAAAACCCTCTCTTTTTGCAATAAAAATAATTTACTTCATGCCTAAAAGAACCATTCTAGTCACTGACGTAGTTCAGAGCTCAACTCTGTGAAAATTTCATGTAATTACTGTTCTGAATCATGGCTATCTTTGCCCTTACAGTGGATAGTAATGAACTTTGTACCATTAAACTATACTGTTACGTTGCAGCTCAGTACAATTTTGGTTATGCTCTGGTTGCACATGTAACACTCTGGAATGGAAGGCACTGCCTGCCATTGCTGACTCTTGCTGTTTCAGTCCCCATAACAAGTCATAAATTTTCTAACCCTTTTTCGTATCGGTTTCCATGGTCTGGTTTGCCATGTTTATTCACAGCCTCCTGATACAGAGCCCTGATGGTTTAGGAGGTGTGCTTGTTTGAAAATTTGAAGCATTGTTGTGCTCCAGGGAAGGGTGACCTGGGCCTCCACTGTGTTTGTTGGTGTAGGTGGAAGAAGTCTTCTCTCTTCTGGTTGAGCCTGTTCCCACACTGTTTATATGAAGTGAAACTCAAAGGCAGAGCTGGGCACTTTTGTGCTGGACAGACCATGCTCTTGATAGAAGAGGAATCGCACTATAAACAACTGAAGGCCCAAAGACCTTTGGGAAGGCAGACTGTGTAAAGCAACAAAGAAGCAAATCCAAACAGCTTTCAGCGACACAGCTTTCTGTGTATGGAAAATGAAATGACTATCATACTGCAAAGGAAAACGTGTGGTGTTTACATGTGTTTATGCCAGCACTGGGACCGCGCTCCTTAATGGCTGCTCCCTCAGGATACTGTGATCTTCTGTATTCTTAAAAACTCGGCAGAGCTGTGTGTGTGGTCCGAGTGTGTTGATGAGATCTTTCTGATCTTAGGAAGTTGTTAAAAACTGCTTCAAATTATACTTGTTTTGTTTATTTAAATTTATGCCATTGTGACATCCCTATTTTCTTCAGAAAAATGGAGGACTTTAGCAATATTCTATTTAGGGTCAGTCAGACAAATGTGGGCTATGATTTATAGTTTAATGTAGTTTGCAATTTTTTTAAGCATGATTCATCCATTCGTTGTCATGCTGTTGCATGTCAACAGCATTAAAAAAATTTTGTTATGGTCGGGATTTATGTTTAAATTGGAATGTTTTGCAATGGAAATATTGAATGTTGTGCAGTTCTGTTTAAAAGATCCATTCTAAATATGTACGGGGCTGATGTTCCTTCATGACTACACATCCGTATGAAAAAATCATTAATTTTCTGCTCCACATTCGCATTCAGACAGAATTACGCTTATGTCTTCCTGCGCTAGTCTGGTGTCATTTAAAAACAGGACTTTTGTGGAAAAGGAGGTGGGACGGCGCAGTGGCTCAGTGGTTATGCATTCGCCTTATACATCTGAGGTCAGGGGCTTGAATCCCAGCCGCCGGGGCTGGTCCCAAACCCAGATTAAAAATTCGAGGGAAAGGCAGAGCATCTGGCATAAAAACTCGTGAAAAGTCTGTGTGCTAACCAGGTGCCAGTCAAACTGCTGTGGCAACTCCCTCATGTGCAGCAGCCAAACGTTGAACGTCTGGAAAAGCAGAGTGCCATAATGCATGGGTTACTGAATGAGCTCTCTGATTGGGCAGTAGGTCAAAGGGGTGGCGGCTCCCAGTTGATTCAGTAACTCCTGGGTTTGGAGTCACACCTGCATGGGTTACTGAATGAGTTTTCTGACTGGGTGAAAGGGCAAAGTAGTGGCGGTTCTGGGTTTGAGGTCAGAGCTTTATGGAAGAGCTACTTGACAGGTCTGGAGGAGAAGCACTGGAGCTTATCAAAGGGTTGTGTGTCCGGTGACATGCGGGTGATGGCAGGCGTTGGGGGAGCAGAAGGAGACAAGGGAGGAGGGTACAGAGGTGTAGATAATCTCCCGTTGTTCAGGCGGGAACGTGGGGAGGGTAACCAGACAGCCCCCGTCTGATAGCCCAGCACATACAGCCGTCTGGTCCTTCCACTTTCAATGGGCTCTTTCATGTCCGGTCCTGCTGGGCAACGGAATGCAATGGTGCACATGCGCCTCTGCGTAGGGCAGCTCACATTAGGAATTTGCAATGCATTGCCAAGTGTGAAGGAGAATCGTGTCAAAGCAGCTGGCCAACATGTTTAATCTTCTTTACCTTTCTATCAATATATAGTCGCATTCAATATATTCCACAGGCCTGTGGAAACTGTCACCATGAGAAAAGATGGTACTTTTAAATATTCTTACTTGTCACCCTCACCTTCTATGTTCAAACACGTTTGGGAAGGTGAAGGAAAGGTGTTAAGTGAGAAAGTTGAAGAGCTTTAAGTTTTGTTTGTTTAATGGCAGTCGTTTTCGCCAATGGTAAAGACTTCCTCTGCTGATGAGTAAACCATAAATGCTTTTCAGTAATTTGCTCTCTTCTAATCTTTTTGTTTGCATATGCAGCTAGTAGATCCTGCTTAGCTAGAATAAAACCACAGGAAACAAGGGCTGTCTGATAGATTTTTATCTTAAATAAACAGTCCATGTTCCAAGTGGTCTTTCTAAAGATAAGGAGGGTGAGGAGTAGTAGTGTTTATTCGTTTACTAAATGTGTTCAAAAATTCCAAATGTATGTTAAGCGGTAAAAAAAAACATACAGAAAAAGGAAAAAAGTGTAAGCAATTTTTCCATTTTAATTATGATTGTGTTAAGTCTTTTTGTAGTTTTGTGTGGTTCTTGGTGAGGTTTGGGTGTCATCTGCGTCCCTCGATTGACCATTTTCCTGCAGACTGCAGGTTGTGACAGTGACATTTTTGTCAATCATCCAGTCTCTACATATTCCTTGTTTTACCCACCAAAATGTTTGCAAAGACTGCCAGTCAGTATGGTGTGTTCGCTGGGTGTGAAACGAATGCACTCCTAACGTGACGATAATGTGACGCGAGTCATCAGCCAGGAAAGCCTGTCAAAAGACCCTAATGGATTAACAAAAAAAGGATCTGTGTAGAAACGTGCACACGGCGTTAAAGCATTGCAAATTGAAACTGTCATTTTATTTGCTTTTCTGAGATCTTACCCATCACGATGGTGTACTTAAAATTCAGTGTACAAATGCAGCATTTGTTTGCCTCACACATCTGCTTAACACGTGTCGCTGCCTCGGGCAGAGAGTTGGAAGTGGGAGTCACGAACGGAGATGTGTTCCGTGACTCCGTGTCAAGGATTCTACCAAATGTGACATTTGGCTGTACTAACATCTACACATCGTCGTTATGAAAGAACATTCATTTTCCGACTGTTAAGTGCTCAGCTGGAACGAAAACCTAAAGAGGACGCTCAGACCCCAAACAAGGACCTGTCCTTTCAGGGAAGCTTTTTACGATAATGTCTGGTGGTTCACATTTTATTACGCTGCGTAAAATTTCTGCGATGAGATGATCAGAGCAGTAAAAGTAATTTTTAAACATGTTCCAAGTGATGTTTTACCTTGAGGAATTGTTAACCTCGAGCTATTTTCCTGCCGTGTCAAATTAAATAGTTTTCATATAACACCACGCGTCCTGCCAGCAAGCTCCACCTACTTACAGTCATGCTCCACCTACTGTCATATATACTGATGTGAGGGGAAATCAAAAAGAAGAATTTTGTAAGAATTCCATTATCCTGGTGGCTCAATGGGTAGAAGATCAGACTGGGATGCCAAAGTCTCCCAGTTTGAATCCCAGCCCAGTCACCAGGTGTGTCCCAGAGTAAGACGCTCCACACTAGCTCCCTGGGCACCAAATAATGGCTGCCCACTGTTGCCCCAGGTGGTGAGTTAAATGCAGAGAATGAGTTTCCCTGTATTAAGACTAATAAAATAGATAGAAAGATACTTTATTCATCCCCAAGGGAAAATTTCGGTTGTTACGGCACTCTAAGATAGTGAACAGATGGGTTGCGACTAAAAGTAAGGAAAATTAGGTAGCTTCTAAAAATATATAATAAATTAGAAATTAAAATAAGAAAATTCTGCAATGGGTGCAAGTGTGCAAAAACAAGTGTGGAATGGACATAGTTAACATATATAGTAATAATAATCACATAATTTAAAAAAGAATTCCATTATATTGTGGCTATTTGGCAGAGGTTTATTAAGGTAAGAGTGCCTTGTGTTCTGAGCTGTGTACACGCTGTTTATCTAATGCTGTGCTCTCAGACAGGCTGAATTTAATAAGAACAGTATTCCTTTGGTGGAACGGTGGATATGGCAGCATATCGGTTGAAATCAGAGCTAGTGAACACCCCCGGCCCCCTCTCCAAGACATGGATTAACCCAGTGCTGTTATAAAAGCAATTGATCTACCAGGTAGATAGAGTTTACTGTGTCTTTTAGACGTAACGCGTGAGGCTGCCTGTATGCATTTTATTCTTTACTTTGCTTCAACCTTTGCCATTTCTGCTTTGTGTTGTCCTCCCCCACCCCAGCAAAACCCCCACTTTCTTGTTTTCTGAGAAGTAACCGTTTCATCAAAACCAGAATGGACAGTCCTGCACAGAAGCTTTTGGGGCAAGAAGTCTTTGATCAGTCCTTCCCTCCCTGAGCCCCAGGATCTCACTTTTTTGATGTTTCACCGTACCCTGTTCCAGAGATGGTTCCCATCACAGATGGTCACTACAAAGCAGGATCACACATGTGCGCCATTCCTGCTGCAAATGACATAAAAATGTATTTGTGGAAAGCGGTTGAAGGCCCGTGCCTGGGGAGAGTTAGTGCACGCCTGTGTGTGCACTTGTGTGCGTATGAAAGTCCTAATGAGTTGACATGAGCAATGTGGAGTCAATGTTTGTAAAATTTGTCCTCTGGTAACAAAAATATATGTACAATTTGTGCAAAAAAAAAAAAAAAAAAAAGCTAGGGTATCCTGAATTTTTTTTTTTTTCGTTCATATGTGCAGTAAAGCACTTCAAGTCTAAAGCATAGTATTTGGATTAGTTTGCACTTAAGATTTAATTCACACACCATTAAGTTTGCTGTAAAGGGAATGGTTTCTTTCCTCTGTAAAATGATTGCATTTAAATTGAAAGCAGAAACCAAATTATTTTTCTAAGATGACAAATTTAAAAACTTCTATTGCAACAAAATTGCTTTGGTGATATACTGTATGTCTTCAGCTTACATAAGTAGCAGATTTACTGTTGCTCATTTATAATTCTATAAATTATTTCTGTTTGAGGAATCTTTTTTTTCCTGTAGTTCTTTAGTAGGTCCTTGTGCTAGCTGTGGTCTCTGCGCTGTTTAGGCCATTCCTGTGCTAGCTCCGGTCTCTGTGCTGTAGTTTAGCCAGTCCCTGTACTGTTCCTGTTGCTACATTAGCAGCTACTTAAGTACATTCGGTACAAGTTTGTGTCTTGATGCAAAAGGTTAAAACATAAACACTTGAAGGTATGGTAATGGGCAGTTATGACTGTACTAGTATCACTCGTACTATTTGCACAGTGTTTAAGTGAGGCAGGCATCTTAGCAGCCTGTTTCCTGCTGGTACTAGAATTCCTAATTCTGTTTTATTTGCTTGGGTAGAATAAAAATCACCTGATTTTGTGCCTGTGCAGGTACTGAGAAAGACACCTGGTCAGGGAACGAACAAAAAAAAAAAAAATCAACAGCTTTATTTAATTACAGCAGGCTCCGTCGTTTCAGTCTAAGGGGATGCAGCTGGAAGAAAGAAAAACTCTGATTTTCAAAAAAAAAAACTGTAGGGTTGTTCTTTTTGCCTTGGCCTTTAAAAGCTTTATATTTATGTTACTGCTTGAACAGTTTTAGTTCCCTTTAGGAGACTATGCTTCAGCTACCAGTCACAGACTCTGTAGTCCTGTTGGAGTTGAGACATCTCTCGATTTAAGTGCATCATATAGCTCTTTCACTAGTCCCTTTCTCCTAGTCGTGTGTCAGGAGATTCAGTGCTCAGAGCCAAAATTATTTTTTTTTCCCCCTGAAGTATCTGAAGTATTCATTGACACAAGGAAACACATTGGCTTTTTTCCTTTACTTATTTTACATAGAATTCTTTATTTTTGCCAAAAGGCTTTCCTGATGCGTCAATGCTAGCGCTTCAAAGACTTTTTCATTCCGAATTGTCTAACAGTGATTTATTGCTGAAAATGCAGCGAGCTCATGGTGAAGCGTTTGGGACTTTTCAGCTGAACTGCCCCTTTACTCTAAGAGTGCCAATGCCACAGGAATGTCAACTAGTCAACGTGCTCAGTAATGACTCTATCTGAGTGCTAAAGAGTGTTGAGTGAGACTCAGCTGGTCCCAAATATTCAACAAAATCGTCAAAAAAGTAAAGGCTGAGGCTTATCTTCACGGACCCTTTTGCAACCCGGGTCCGGACAGATCAGCGCTCTGCTTCAGAATGGAATCGAAAGCAGTTTGATAAAACGTTGGAGTGACACTTTGGATTTCCTGTTAACTCTGCCCCAATGCCAAAGCAAAGCTATAAAAATAGTACTTGCATATGGTGAACATTAGCAGGGGAATTACTAGGCCAGGGACCGTCTGTAGCGAGGCCTTTTGATTTAGCAAAAACGTATACCTAGGTTATGGATGAAATTTGCTCCTAGGCTTTTAGCGGTCAACACGAGCTTCCACTATATACAGCTTGAGGTATGCCCAATTTGCAGGGCTACAGCTCAGTCAAGCTTGTGGTTACCTGACGTGCTCGATTGTGGGAACACTTCCCCAAGGGTTAAAGTTCTGTTTACCCCTGTTTCTTTGTGCCACTGACCCAAAGTTGACAAGAACGTTAAGTGATGTGTGAATTGAGGTGAAGTTCCATAAAACAACAATCATTTGGTTTATTGACAGGCTTTCTGTAGGACATTTTGCTGACTTCAGTCCCTCTACTAAACGTTAACCTTTTATTTTGCCGAAAATCAACTTAATTTGTTATTTTTTCCAATTTGGTATGTTAATGCAAGTGAACTTAATCTGCAAAAAAGACCAATAAAAATAAAGGTGAAAAATTACTTATCAATGTAGGATCTTGAAATAACTTTCCAAAACATTTGAGAGATGGTTGGCTGTATTTAAATGTTTTTCAAATATGTATTGAAGCCACAAGCAAATATCACAATGAAATAACAAATATTGTTTTTACATTACGTATTTATTAATGGAAGTACATTTTAGGGTAAAGAAGCAAGCAAGGTTTTTCTTTAATTTATATGATTCACATTGTAAATATGTTCTTTCAAAAAAAAAAAATCTTTCATTTTGATTTTGAGAATGCAGTTAGTAAAATTCCTCTACTATCACAATAGAAACTTTTTTTGCCATTAAAATTTTAAACCAGACCTACAGAAATTCTGGAACAGGCTCATACTTAGATTTGCAGTTGAATTAAAACACTGTATTGTAACAATCTTTATAGTTTGCCATTGTGTTGCTAAGTTTCATCTTAAAATCTTATGTATTGAATAGTACCCAGTTAAATGTCAGTTTGATGACATGCTTTGGCCAGATAAATACATACCGATGGTCACTTTTATATGTTTTGAAATGTTTTCTATGACTTCCTGCTTCTTTTACCGATGTGTTCCTTGTTCTGATGTAAGGAAATATTATTCTATGTGCTTAGAATTTAATAACGTCTCCGACCTTTACATAGATGCAGAGTGCAGCTACTGTGCTGCCGTTTGATGTGCAATCAGTCTGAATAAATGAGTTATGAACTTCAAGTGGTTTGTGGGAGGGGTGGTTGTTTCCCTATTGCTCTTGCTTAAGTGCTCTGAAACTGCTTTATTTTAGCTCATTAGATGCGTACCTCAGAAAGCCTTTAGACGTTTATGAAAGCTTTGATGTCGTTATTTAGATTTATCACAAAGTGGATGCCTCCATTGCTTGGTTATTTAACCTATGCTGCTATGCCAGATTTTTATGGCTGGTTGTTTCAGGGGAACAATTATTCAGTATCTTTTTTCCTATGTTAAATATGGTTTGAGTACTTCCTGTCCTTATTCCATGTTTGGTGGTGTGTTGTACTTAAGTGCCTGGCTTTAGTTGGTTATGCTTCTTTTTGAAGTGAAAGTATTTTTTTTGTTGATTCGATCTATGCATTGTCACTGAAGATTAACTGAAGTTGAGGCTGATGGTTTGCATTTCGTTTTACATGAAAGCTGAAGTTCTCTTGTAACTGCCAAAGGATGCTTCACTCAGCAAATAAATTACAGAAATTTTCAGGCAAGGGTCCTGTTGCCGCCACCAGTTTATATTAATAAGGGGGAATGTTCCAGGGAAAATCAAGTCCTTATGTAGATGCAGCTTTGCCTTAACAGACAGCTTAAAGGCCCAGATGTCTCTTACGCGTTAATTTTAATAAAATCGCACTGGGAGTGGTCTGCCTTCTATTAATTAAATCCATAGATTACACCTGCTGGTAAAATGTGAAATTTACCACTGTTATATAAACGTGTTATTTTTAGGTTATTATAATGGGTAAAATGTATTCAAATTACATATTTTGTTATTAAAATTTAACGGTTTGCATCTCATTGTGTGACAAGTATTTGTGTCAATGAGGAGCAACTTGATGCATTTTATTCCTTTAAAATGAGAAACACTATTGTTATCAGTGTCTTTAAAGGACGTGGCTGGTGTGGGAGTGCCAAAGTATGTGCTTTTAGAAGGCTCACAGGAAGTGGTTAAATCTGTGGAGCAGGGGTGGGGGTGTCTTTAGTGCTCAGCTCCTGATCTGACCCCTTTTAAGGGCTCTGACAGGGACTAGCACAGCTGTACAGGGCATCTGGGGCTGCTGCACTCCCCCCCCCCCCCCCAATAGAAAGCAGGAGGTCCCTCAGGGCATTGTCAGCACCGCATGAAACAAACTGCACCTCTGCTTCCTGAGTGTGACACACAACCCCCCCCAGAAGGTTTTAGGGCTTTAGTCTGCACCCTCCCTTTCAATATACTGATTTTTCTTTTAGAAGGGGGAAGGGAGTTCAGAACAATTTGTCTGCTAATTTCAGCCTTATAAATTTAGCTAGTTCTGCCTTCACTGACACTGATACTGTTAAGGCCTTAATGAAAAAAAAAAAACTGTAAAGAGTGATATGATTTTCACACTGTGTTTTGTGTTTAAAATGCACCCATAGTAAAATATAAGCTTGTGTGTTACCATAAGTTCTTTTTGCTTTCATTCAAAACTTTCTTTGCTGTATTTTTTTTTTTTTTTAGCTACAAGGTGTTGGAATTTTTTGCTTTTGTACCTGTGAGTACTACAGCAGTGTTTAACCATGCACAAAGATATGAAAGCGAGTTTGCTTCAAACAAATTGTTTATTCTATTGAAACAAATAATTACTATGGGTGGATTTATTTATATGAAAAAAAAAAACTGTACGTTAAATTTGTTCCACAGTGATAAGTTGGTTCTGTCTGACTTTGAATATGAATTAAGCTTATTGTTCTCAGTTAAAAGTGACCATTAACATTCAGATATGGTGTGTGCAGCGCCTGAAATACCAGGGAGAAGAACAGGACTGCTTTTAGTTTTGGTGCCCATTTTTCAGCATGACAGGCTCAACGATTTGCATCTTGGCTGATGGGCCAGCAACAGATGGAAAAGGTTCCTGGGGGGCATCTGGTGGACCCCACGGAGAAAGAAAACATGACACGATTATTACGCAAGCTCTGCCACAGTCACGCTCTCATTCCTACATGCTGTTTAACATTTTATCTTCTTGTTTTTTTATTATTTAACTTGACATTAGTTTTATATATAAATATGCTCACCCAGTTAGACTGTCATGAGGCTGCTGGCCTTGCTTCTTGCTGATCTTCTAACCCCCACTCCCCCCCGCCACAAACCCCTTTCTGTTAGACAGGAAACATGAAGAATTAGAACATGATGTGACCTCTCTGTACAGTAAACACGTGGCCAACAGCGATTAGTTAGGCCCGTCTCACTTTGGCAGACCTAAATTGTATTCAGCGACATGTTTAAACTGAAAGAACAGTTGAAGAAAGTTTGCACAAGACCCGGAGAACTGTGCCTTAATTTGGTTGTGAGCAAGTTAAATTTTTGAGGGGGGACTACCTCTGCCTCGTGCACTTTAAGGGGGACACTGTGTGTTGCTCAGCCACAATCCTTAACATCTACTCAAACCTTCAGTCATTATCTCCCCACTATGCATGGGGGCTCCAGTGGAAGGTGCCACATGAACGAATGGTGCAGTCAGAGTGTGGGTGTTTATGGAGTACCCCCTCGCAAATAACTGGTGCTGTACATTCACTGCTGCTTCAGCTGTGTGGGGTGATGCGTTTAAGTGGGATGGAAGCCTAAGGGATAATCTTTTTACCTTCAGCACCTTGTAAGTGATTAAGAAGAGGAAATTGCCCTTAGAGGAGACTGCCAGCCAAGCCTCTATTGGGCAGGCTGCATCTTGTCTGAAATGTTTTGTGTACACTGTTTCCTCCAGCATGCAGTTTACCAGCACAGGGCACAGGAGTGACTTACAAATTTTTGTCTTATTTGAGTATTTTCTCATTAATACATTTTCTTAGTGATTTTGGCAGCTGCTATAAGTTATGCTGTTTATTGTCTAGAAAGGCATAGAATTTATGCTTGTTGTTACGTGAGTCAGATTACCACAATCATAAGTATATGTAAACATAACCACCATTTTGTGGAGGGTCACCGTTGTTGAGCACTTGTTTTAAGTTCAGCACTAGGTGCTAACGAGCTGCTTCCTGAACCTGAATGGACAGCAGGGAAATATCACCAGTAATATACAAATGGGGTCTTTGCTTTGTGACACATTGCTGCCATGCAGCCAACATTTCTGTAGACCTTCAAATCCCCAGAACATCCCACTGAGCTCAGCTGAAACCCTTCCAACTCTGAGAGGTGCTGCCCAGCTCCAGGGAGATGTTGCGTTAAAATGGGACCTGCATATGCAAGCAGACAGTGGGACCACTGTCCTGAGCTGGGGAAGCAGGAGTAACTGACCATATATCATAAACCTTGCATCTTACAATTTGCAGATAAGTTGGACTGTGTCAGTCTTGCGCTAGCAGCGTTAAAAGCAATAACATTTGGTCTAAATGCTTATCGCTGGCTACAAGTGCAGGATGTGAAAGGCAAAATACACTCCTCCCTTACATTGTCAGTGAAAGTCCATGTGAGTTTTCAGGCTTTTTAAGGATGGTAATACTGGTTACGTTTTCTTGATGTTTGACCAGGTAAAATATCTAAGGACAATTTAGTCATCATTGTCAAGCAGATAGTTAATCAGTAGTACTTTTGAAAGTTCAAAAGAACTGTTGCTGGGATTTTAAAATATTGCATTAAATGTTTCCACATGTTTCTCTAACATAATGAGTCACAAGCCTGTAATTTCTCTCAGCTCTCTCACATGTTGGAGGAAGCGTTTGGGGGAAAAATGACCGATGGTTTTCAGAAGACAAAGGTCTAAAGCTTTTTGTGTGCAGCAACGCATTAAAAATGTATTGCTTATCGGGTATGGGACCGCAGTGATTCCCCTTGCTTAATACGTGTTTGGCAGAAAAAAAGTTTCTTTTGTTGCATCTCTGACACTAGTGTCGGAGCTGATGGTTTTTGGACTGGGCAGTTTGCTTTGTCACCTGGCATGTTTTTGTTAACAGGTTCTCGCCCTCGTTTCCTTGTGATGTTGGTGAACAAAAGACCTCTCACATATGTCCCGTCATGTTATACGGCTGGAAAGAAAATCTAATTTTAAAAAACAAAACAAAAAAAAAAAAAAGATGCTGGCACATTTTAAACTGAAAATTTTATTTTATTTTTCCCTTGGTATTTTTTACTTGGTGATTGAAGTTTAGAAACTACAGGTTTATTAATTCATTGACTCATTTTTAAAGCTGATAAAGGGACTGATGACATCTAATGCCACTGAGTTTTGACAGGAATCATAAAGCGAGACACTTGAAAGACATTAGATAATTGGATTTAGCATTTTTAAATTCAGTGATCATCTTTCTGTGACTTTTGATGATTCTGGACCATTTAAGAGAAATGAAGTCCATGAACTGGTGATGAAACACAAATGTATTTTTTTTATTAGTCTGCATGTGTACATTAAGGAATTTCTCCTTGCAGCCATTTGGAGGCGCTTTGTGTGAAAGTGTTTGATCTTGGTCATGGAAAATATATTTAAGAGGTGGTTGGATATTGTTCTCGCCATATGTGAACAGTGGTTTTGCAGAATGTTGTCTCCGTCTAAAGGCATTGAACATTTCTAAAACTGCCTCCTTAATTCATCTGCCTATAACTGGCCAAGTTGGCTTGCTGATGCTGTTTACAGAGTGGAGCAGATTTGTCAGTGGTTCACTTAGAGGTTCCTCATGTTGCTGGCAGGCCTAATCTCCAACTGCCAAGACTGCCAAAGCTCTCTATAATGCACTGGATAACCAGCATAAAAAACTATCAGCACCTCTAAGCCCGAGGCTCTGTTGCTCAGGTAACCACAATCGGGGTCGTCACAGCGACGGTTTTGTGAGCACCTTCGTTCGTGGTGAGCTTACAAGTAGTCATGTCCTCCTGGTTCCTTGAGTCGAAGAATGCTTTTTTTGTAATATGGACGAGGATCTGAACTTGCGGGTTACCAAAAAAGAAAGAAGGAACGCGGTCTCACTGAAAAACTATTTTCGAACACGTCATTTGTTTCTTGTTTGAACTTGCGGCCACGCGCGCGCCGTTTCTGCGACTGTTGGAAGTCGCGCCTGCGGGAGGAAAAGCGAACTGAGCTGGAATGGCAGCTGTTGACGGCAATAACAAGACGGTGCTAACAGGACAAGTTTCTGTCCGTGATGAACAGCGTTGCTCAAGCTCGTCTGAAGAAGGGGAAAAAAAAAAACAAACCGCCTTTACACTTCTGTCCCCCGTGTGCAGTTGTGTTTAACGCAATCTACTGTACACAACCGTCCGTGACAGCACGAGATGGTTGTGGCGCAGCCAGCGGTGTAGGATCCGAGGCGGACGGGGGAGCCGCGTCCAATATTTCATTATACATGTACCTGAATTAGGCTTCAGTGCCCCCCCCCCCCAAAAAAAAGTAAAAATAAATACATATATATTTGCATTAAAGGCATATTAATGATAAATATTTCGTTTGGTATACTTCGTCAGTTAATGCCACAAATGTATTTAACAATTGTTAAAATGAAGAGCAGTATGACGGTGGTGGTGGAGAGGAAAGGAGATATTCGAACATAATAAAAATAATAATATGTTTTAGGTACGATGCCAAGCAATAACAGGCACATTTTTTATTCACCGCCTAATCTAACGAATAAAATTAGCGCAGTTGTTGTAAGGTTAATATGTACTATCTGTAACTTTGCTAATGCTAGCGTATAACTTTACACAGTGGTCACCAACCTTTTTGGGCAAAGGATTCGTTTTTGAAAGACAAATACATTTTGGATTTATGTAATTGGAAAATTTTCCGCTTAAGTCAGCAGTTTTAAACTGAGGGTTGTAACGCGGTAAGGTATCAGGTGGTTGTGAGAGTGCTACTAGCAGAATGTGAAGGTAGGCGCATAGGGTGTCGCTGTGTTGTATTCACGCCCACGCACCGGCCTGATTAAACCTCGGTTTTGACAAACTCGCTGCGTTGTGACGCGATGCGATGTTCTCAGCTGCGCTTTCCCAGCCTGAATTAACCGACGTTAACTGACGCTTTTAAAGCCAGTAACTTTCCAGTCGTGCCTCACGCCGTTTGTTTGAATAAATAACGGTCACCTTCTCGCGCTTCTGTCGTTGCTCATGAAACCTAAATACACAACATAAGTAATTTTGTTGAATGTATACAGCGGTTGCCTTGCCTGTCCACTTACAGACCACGGAAGATGTAAATAAATAGTGTTAGTAACACTGGGTGAGCCACTGCTGCAGTACCGTTTTAGAAGAACTTATTTATGTATTTTGGTACGGTCAAAGATTACGTTTGAATCTTGATTTCAGTTACAACAGCAAGTTTGAAAAATGCTGCATAGCAGTGATTTGTCCGTTTCATAGAACTTATAACGTACTCAGCCCATCAGTTCATCACAGTATATTACACACTATCTTAACGCAGGAAAACATTAGTACCTTAAGACTGTTCAAGCAAGAATGTTGTGGCTGTCAGGATCCACATAAGCCATCTGAAGGAGTACACACACACACACACACACACACACACACACACACACACACACACACAGAGACTGCAGATCAGCTGAATGATCTGACAGGCAGGCAGGAAGAGAGAGAGAGAGTAAACCAGTAGATGGATTGGAAGATGGGCTGCAAGTCAGTTGGACCCACAGACAGACATGGTAAAGGCTACACTTCAAATGATTGAGCATATAGACAGGTAGACAGGAAAAAGATTGCAGAAAACCAGACAAGAAGCAGTAATATAGTGCTCCTGTTTTGATTTTACATGCACATATATGCAATGTAAGAGCTGTAATCTTTTATTAGACTCTCTCCTATGCCCTAAGGCAAAGTGACATGCGCGTCTTTGTGACTGACTGTGGCTCTCTGCTGGCCGGATATTTATAATAAGCGATATTAGTGACCTCTGGGTCAGGCCGTAGGGAAGGACTGGAACGTCATCGTGGCCCTTGTTACACAGAGGGAGAGCTCATATGGGAGACTCAAAGCACCGTGTCCCTTTGATCTGGGTGGACCCGGGCAGATAACTTTCGTCCTTTCTATTTTTATTGGCAAAGGCTGACTCTGTCCCATTCTGGGAAGTAAAAGATTAGATTATGGTCACTTATGAATTGATGTTGGCTTAATTGTTAGTGCTGGGGGAGAAAAGTCCAAACTACCAGTCCATTAAAGGCATGGCTGTAATTTTCTCTAATCAGGTTTTAAACGGTTTACCCACAGCTTTTGTCATGTTTGTATACCTTTTTATGTTGACATGCACATGAAAATAAATGTGAAATATTGCTAGAAACTTTAATGTCATGTGATCTGAACATTGCAGAGAGTGTTCATTTAGTCTGTATGAAGTGTGTATGTGTTAGTTTATACTGCAGTTTTGGACCTTAAATTAAGTAGTCATTGTAAGGGTTAACTTTGGTTTCTTTTTCTCCTCTGGTTCGGAGTGTGTCAGTGTTCTGAATGTCGATTAAAACTAAACATTTTGATGAGAAATGAAAATGAGGGAAGAAGTTCAATTTTGCTTTTTAACCTGTGTGTGTGTGTGTGTGTGTGTGTGTGTGTGTGTGTGTGTGTGTGTGTGTTAGTGTGGGGGGGCTGTACTGTGTCCAGACTCAGTGACTGTTCCCAGAGCCTTTGCTATGCACCTTTTAGTCACAGTGATGAACTTGCAGAAAAGAATTCGACATAGTTAGAGGAGTGTGGTACGAGCACTTTCTGACCATTTATCCCTGCCCCAAGAGTTCCCCCACCCCATGAAAGAAAAAAAAAAAAACTGCATTTACACATATGCCAGCTAGGCTGTGAACCAAAAAGCCCTGCTAATAGTCCAGGAACTTGAAGTGCTTGCAGTTCAAGTTCAGGCAAGGCTGCCCATGCTGAATACCTCATCTTCCTTTGGTTTATAAGGAGAATGAAAACGGTATGGCCAGTTGGATCAGAATGCTGAACAAGCAATAAACAAAACTGATCTCTTTTCCTACTTATCTTTTTACATTAACATCATGTATTTGAGTGTAGTTAAAACGGAAATGCATACAGCAGAACCACGTTTCTCTGTTAGTCACACTATTTGCACAGACCAGCACATTAAACTGGCCTGTAGTTCTTAGCTGCAGTGATT
Source organism: Chitala chitala (assembly GCA_025773905.1). Lineage (NCBI taxonomy): Eukaryota > Metazoa > Chordata > Actinopteri > Osteoglossiformes > Notopteridae > Chitala > Chitala chitala. The sequence goes on along the minus strand of JABJVR010047282.1, from coordinate 4,933 downwards.
CAGACTTGTTGGAATTTTAGCCACTTATGAGGTGAAACTATAGGGATTGCATTCTTGGTATATGAATAATACTAATTACATTGATTTTAATTGTATTTATACAATTTATTCCAAAAGGTGCATCTTGAGTGCTAGGTCTATATCACTGGGTTAAATATTGAACATGTTGATATCAAGGAATTTCATGTCTCAGCAATAAATAATGACAAGATATATTGTAGATTGGGTACTCAACATGAAGTGTTAACATTATTTTATTTATTTTGTTCTCCATGTTCTCCATTTGTCTAATAACTTGTTGCATATCTAATTTTAGGGACCTTGCTATGACTACCAGAGTTTCTGGTGATAAACACGAAACACTGAAAGTTCCACAGAGCGCAGTTTACGTCCACAGAGAGAGCTGTCATTATCTCGTAATTTGTGTGGAAGATCTGAGTTGAGTTTGTGCACTGCTGTGTAATTACCCCTGGCTTGAATCGCGCACTCTAAACTCCAGAGAGTTTGCCTGCCTTTGACTTCTTCTGGCATATTTTTAGTATTGCAAATTTGTCATGTTACATGAAAAATAGTACATGCAGAGATGCACGGGGTTTTTTGTGTGGGGTTTTTTTTTTTTTTTTTTCCCTTATGCTTCCTCCTCATTTTCCTAGAGGTGCTTACTCACGGAACAGCCTTGACTTCTGGATGACTTTGCAGACTCATTCTGAAGGACACAAAGGTCTGGAAAGGAAAATGAGCGGTTTGTTGTCCATAGCTAACTACCCATAATGTACATGATTATGAGGAATTCTGTTTGTCTGATTATGCATTTCAGATTTCTTTATTTTCCTTATCTCTCTCGTATGGAGAGGACGCCAAACATTTTGAGTGTGGTTCCTTGGAAATGTGAATATCTATGCTGGTAGTTGCCCAGGTGTTTCTTAGCTTTCTACCCCAAGTCAAAGTCACAATGTATTGTGTTGGCCATCAGTTTGACTGAAAGGTGGTCATATTCTGTGACAATGTTTGGGAAGTGCTCTGTGGTTGCTTAACTACAGTGTTGTGCTCACCTTCAAATTGGTTGTGCCTGTAGAATTTGCATTGTTTATAAAAGTTTTGTCGCTGATTTGTATTTTATACTATTGTTGTGAGTTCATATATGTATAAAATATCATTGAATGGTTGTATGTATTGTAATTCTGTGTATTGTTAAAACATTGATATGAGACTGAGATAAGATTGTAAGATGCCTTGATATTTTTAAATCACAAATTTAAAAAATCAACTTTTAAGTTAATGTATAATTACATGTATTTGTTTAGCACATCTTATTGCTTCAAAACGGCAAGTAGCTATTGCCAAGAACTTGCAGGACTATCTCCTTGGATCTAACAGGAAACAGATTTATTTTCTTTACTGTTTCTTTTTTAACTGAAACATCGAGATGGAAAGCAACCACAACTAGGTCTAATTGAGATTGCAGATTAATATGCGATAAAAACAGACAGTATGCATTGCCTCCTTTTTTTCCCCGAGTTGAATTCTTAGTCTGCTAATTTACAGCTTTCAAATTTTATAGCGAGCAGACTGAACTTGCAAAGAGGTTTACTTCCAAGTGAAATTTGGCTATTTATTTTGAGTTTCAGTACTTACAAATATAAGTGAACATATTGTAGTTTTTTTTTTTTTTTATATACATCCATTTGGTTTTTATTGTATAGTAGGAGCAACTTCAAGATGCAAATGAGGTGGATGGGGGGGTCTGTGGGGCAGATACAGAAATATACTAGGGAACAACTCGAAACCAGGGTGCACCAGTCATCAAAGACAACGTTTGTATAGTAATTTTGGGAAAACCTGGAGCAATCACTCTGTAGGCTGTTATGGCCATTCCCATAGGGGGATGAGACAGAAAAGGCTAATGCTGAAGGGAGGGAACCTTCCCAGACTGAATATGATGAAAGGCCCACTAGTAATAAGTCCGAGTCCCACCAACAGTGTATTGGCATCCAACACCAGATGTGGTGTGAGTACAGTTAGAACATCCCACGTGTCACATACAGTGGTGTTGAGCACTGCTGGTGGATACGTGTGTGTGTGTGTGTGTGTGTGTGTGTGTGTGTGTGTGTGTTGAGCACTGCTGGTGGATACACATTATACTGCCACACGCAAGTGTGTGTGTGTGTGTGTGTGTGTGTGTGTATGTATGTATGAATTTTTTTTTCTTTACCTATGTCAGATAGACACCTGTCATTGTTATTGTTGTTTTCATTGGAAAGACCGGATGTACATACGGTGTTCTGTAACTCGTTAACATACACCCTGAGGGCCCTAACTTTTGGTTTGACATTCCATGGTCACATACTGGTTCTCTGGCATTTGTGTGCACACACATATAGTGAAAACGTCCCTGCCAGAAGACACCCTTTCACTTTACCTGGGTAGACCCCATATTAATGACTATAAATACTTAAATATTTTTCTGTCTTATTTAAATACTTCTGCAGATGCATGAAGGTAATACTCGTGTCTGTGTATCTCATGCCTGAATGTTCTGTTTGTTTAGAAAGAAGTGCTTCCATAAGTGATGCAGAAATAGATCAAACTGTCTCTAAAGGTCTTTATTTTGTGTGTCTGCACGCCTGTATTTGTGAAGTGTTGGCATCTACACTCAGTAAGATATCTGAGCTTTGCTGATGGCCAAGCCATAATGGCTGCAGAGAACTCAGTCGTTGTGGCTTCTGGTAGTCAGAATTGAGAATGCATTCCACTCTGCATCCTGTGATATCCTTTCACAGCAGAGATGGAAAGTGTGGAACTTCAGACAGATTTCAGGGAAGCTCAGTCCAGGTTTGCTGTTTTCTTCCTTTTAAAGCGTGTCCCGGGATTTCTGTTGTCGGCACGGCGTGACTGGGTTTCCTGACGCCAGCCATGGCACCCAGTGACTCTGCTGCTTTATTTTACTGCCACTGGCAAAGGCACTTCCCCCACAACAGCCCTCATGAGGGGCAAATAGAGTGTTAACAAGCTTCTACTTTAGGTTCGGGCTAAGGGTCTGCTCCCCTCATGCATGGTGGAGGGGGGGGGAACTCAGCCAGTACTGTTTGCTCTCTCCACCCCGCCCTTTACTAGGACACGAAGCCCACCCCAGACCCGCCCTCTGTTGCCAGGAGGGCGGGATGTTGAAAAAGGAGAATGTTTCCTGAAAGGCAGTGATTCGATGTGGGGGCGTCAAGCCAAAGTAATCAGATCAGCAACATGGTCCATGCCGCCACACTGAACCTTTTGTTGGGATGGGCCCTTGGGCTATGGGCTCAACGTGAGGGCTACAGTGCTTGATCTGATCAGCAAAAACTGCCTGAAGGTTTATATGGCCGTCTCAGGCGGGGTCATTGTTTGCACGAGTATCATTAATGGGTCAAGTTGTAGAAACTGCAAAAAGAGATTTTTAAGTGTCTCATCATAGAAAATGGTTAACTACAACTTACCCAGTCTGTTCAGTAGGTATACTAATTCATTTCAGTTTTTCTTTAGTTTCTTTTTATATAGTGTCTGTCACAGCACAGTTGCTCTAAGAGTCCTCATGAAAACATAGTACCGGAAATTGTTCCTGTTCTGTGTATTGAGTAAAACTGAAAGATGAAATCAGATTACAATGGAGGAGAAAAGCCAAGAACTCCACAAGAAGGAGAAAAAGTTCAGCTTTAGTGGGTCATAAATTAATTACAATATACACCATATCTGTATAGTGTTTACATTAATTTTATTGCACAGATACTTCATTGTTACAGACCACAGTACGGTATCATACAGATTACAGTGTACCGAGAGGAAACCTCTAAAAATGTTGAGAACAATGGGAAATTGTGGACCACTTGCTTTCCATCTAGTGACAGCTCCAAAAATACCCTCGCTTCTGTGATGTCAAAGGTTATATTTTTTTCATTATGCTTCTGATGTTCCATAAAGTTTGACTGATGGAGGTCTGCCAGAACCACACATTCAAGGTTGTAAATTTGGTTTGTGTTTTTCCCCCCCCCTCTTCTGTTTTCATTTCCTTCACATTCTGACAGCAAACATGCTCTTTATTTTTTTATTAGCGTTGACCGCTAAGGGAAGGGACGTGTACACAATGTCAAACAAACCCTGCTCGTGTAACGGCTACTATGGAACGGTGATTTGACGTGGAAATTTGAATTAAAATTTTTTATTTGAGGCTCGTGCTGGTATGTCATTTGCCTAAGGAGTGGGCCCTAAGTCTGCAGGTACGTTGCAAAATGTGTCTGCAAGGATCAGCTACTGATGAAGAGACCCCTCCCCATCCTGTGCATATGGTTTTATGATCCAGAAAAAAACAGTCCTAAATCGTACAGTTTGGTTTATTTGTGAATGCTGTCCAGCAGATCTTACTGTCCGCAGCAAGCCCCTGAATGAGCTATCTGCCCTCTACATGAACACTTTAACAGTCTGACTCAAAAACATCAGAAACACTCATGCTGTAATAAATACATTTTTGTTTTGTCCCATATTTCCTGCATTCAGAAAACAGATCTGAAGTCAGTTCTAGGTTTTAAAAAAATTGTTTTTTCATTTATAGTAAGATTTATTGCTCCTGTGAAGATGGGAATTGGTTACTTTTTAATTGCTATTGTTCTCTTTTTAATAATGCTATGATTTTTTTTTTTTGTTTCTTTTTTGTCTTTCCCAAGAAAAGTAAAATGTTATTTGACATAATTTAATTTAGGACTAATTTAGATAAAGGTCCAGAGTTGTACAGTATAATGCTCCGTTGAGGCCTTGCAACCAGGCTCATATTGATTTAATAAGTCTTAATCGGTTAGAGAATGTGGATGAAGTGCTGAATGCCTTTTTTCCAGGCTCTGTGTGTGTGTGTGTGTGTGTGTGTGTGTGTGTGTGTGTGTGTGTGTGTGTGTGTGTGTGTGTGTGTGTG
>JABJVR010047281.1:6501-28263 GCA_025773905.1 Chitala chitala | reverse complement strand
ACACACACACACACACACACACACACACACACACACACACACACACACACACACACACACACACACACACACAAGATCCCTAACATTCATCTCCTCTGTGGTTTAACACACACGCATCACTGCCTCAAGGTGCCTGAGACAGATAAACTAAAATCACAGCAAGCTGCCTACCTCCCCTGTGCCTTCTGTGATTACCTGAAGAGGGCGGCGAAGCGAGGTAGGGGGAAAACAGTGGGGTTCAGGGAGGGTATTTAATCTTAACTTTGCATTGGTGCATGTACTGTACACTCAAAAAGACAGCCGTTCACTTTTCTCTTCCCTTCTGTATCACCTTGTTGTCTTGTATTATGCTGCTTTAGTGAATGTTTGTCACAGTCTTAGCTGAACTTGTTCCTTAGTACCTCTCATTACTGTCATCAGACATTCAATTGCTTTGTAATTTATTAAAGTCAGCAACAGAAATATGTTGCCTCTTGGTTAGGGTTACCAGACGTCCAGCAAAAGGAGGACACGTCCTGCTTTTTGACATCGTGTCCTCCGTCTGGCAGGCATTGGCCTAAAATGTGGAAATGTCCGGTTTTCTCGCTTTCATCAGTCACTCACTTTCATCAGTCACTCACAAGGCCGTGTTTTTGCCTGCAATTGAACGCTGTCATCTCTATGTTTTATCGTAAAAAGCAAATTTGATGCTCCAGTCACTAAACTGCACGACACATGTTCAATGCGTTAAGTAGTATGCCCTGTTAAATAAATCAACATGGCCATCTAACATTAACATTAGCTAACATTATACACGACAACATCAAAGGAAGAAGTTTGTTGTTTAACATTCCTGTGCTTTGTGGCAACCCAGTTGTGAAAGGCTCTACATAAACAGAAATTTAGCACCGCTTTTAGAGAACGTACATACTGCCAGAGTGGGTACAGCACCTCTCACCAATCTCAGGAGGTACCATAAATACAGGGAGATAAGGCTGTGAGAGGTTCCATAACAACCACGGGATGTTAAAACAGTGCCCGTAAACTCAAAACTCTACACAGTACTGTCAAGATGACCAGCAGTAAAATTTTTACAGATAGAAATTGCTAGTAGGGCATCGTACCCTCCCAGAGCTATTAAGGAAAGCAGGTCCTCGTTTGCCACTTGAGTGTCCCGGTATAGCTACAAAACTTTAATCAGTATCCAATGAGATGTCCCTCTAATAGCTTCCTTAAGGAACTTCATTGTTTTATTTACCAATATTTAATGGTAAAGCTACACTTTATAGTAACAACTACAGTATTTTAGGACAAAAACCTTAGAGAAGATAGAAAAGATAAAAGATCAGACTACATAACATATCTGAGCACAACCTACCTTTTGCTGTAAAATAATAAGATGCTGTTTCCATAACAACATTGCCATTTAGTTCAACAACTCATGTCATTAATGGTACGCATTAAAGAGCTGCTGTCAAGCTAATATGTTATTTTGCAGTTTGCAAAACAGACTGTTAAAATGACAGTTTTATAACAGAACATGTGAGTGTAAAAGCTATAAATTCTTGTAAACTAGCTCGGTAGTTACACATGCGTGTGCGTGTGTGTGTGTTCTGCATTAGTGTACTACAGTTCAAGAGTTGCTTTGTATGAAGTGGTTTAATTACCTTCATTTTTATGCTGCCTATGGTACATTGCTGAAAGAAGCTGTTTGCTTTTAAATCGACAGTTTACATCGGGTCTATGTCACAGACTTTGAGAATGCAGCGTTGTGCCATATGTAAACGAATGTACAGCGCTCTCCTCACGGACCTCATGTTTACATTTGATCCAGGATCAAAGAGCATTATTGCTTTTCCATTTGAACAGAGTCCCAGCAGATTGCTCTGTCCTTTTTGGCTGGTTAGACACTCCTGGTGACTAGCATCAATATCATTTCACCACACTGTTCGACAAACAGCAAATGTACAATTTAGGTGAATTCTTCCATTTATCTTGAAGTTGTATTAGCCGCCCCAAACCGCATATGTTTCTTGTTGTGACAGGAAATGTGTTTCATCACTGTTGCAAATAGCATTGCACTTTAATGGCAAAGGTTTCCAGTGCTTTATCAGAATCCTATCAAGGCTTGCATGACTCGACTGTGGCAGCAGCATGTACCATGCAGGTATGCTTGTTCCCTCAGGTTACCGAACTCAGAAACTTACAGCAAGAAAAGGTAAACCACTAAAGATGTCAGCAGGAAGATAATGATGTTTAAAAAATGAGAACAGTGGTAGTGCTTTGCTATAGGTAAAAGGTGAGGCAGTGAGCGGAGCTGTTTTAGGGGCATGTGTACACACCCCCAGGACTTATAGCTGTGACAGTGTGTCAGTGCACGTCAGTAGGAGAAGATGGGCCAGGGGATTTGTTTATTGTAACCCACCCCTGTGCACCTCAGTCCCAGTGCGTGTCCTGCACCAAGCCCTGCACAGTCACTGGGGGCCCAGGTCAGAGCCATGTTATCATGTTGAGGGATTGCTCCAGGGCTTCCAATATTGTTCAGCAATAAAAAGATGACCCTTGTCTCTCACTGTCATTTTGAATAGGCTTTTCCTGAGGGCTGGATACGTGCTGATACACTCCTTGAATGTACTTTTGTCTCCATCAGTGTCAATCATTCCAGCATTCCTGGATGTAGAGAAAACAGTCCATCAATTTTTATGTATGCAGATAGACAACATCAGGTTGAGTTCTGTCTGTGCCAGAAACCTCACCGAAACAAACATGCAGTACAAGGAACTGTGTCAGTACGAGTTAAGGAGAAAAATCAGTTTTAATGGCTCGGTTTGAGCCCTTGCCCTCTGTGACACCAGGGTCACGTGGTGAAAAGGAATTGGACAGGGGAGGAAAAAAATAGAAAAACTTGACTGCCCTCCATTTGTCCCCTCTCTGACAAGCTGTTTGTCATTGTTCTAATTAGATTAGATTGTGTGCTGTGATTAGAATGGGTCTGCTTCACTGAATGCTTCTCAAACGTTGAGAAAGGGCAGATGTCCCTTCAGTGCACCCCTGGGGACAGCAGGGGTTACATCCAGTTTTAATAATTTGTGAACCCCACATGCGAGTGCGATACACTAAATATTTAGGTCTGGCCTCTCAGGTCGTATCGAGATCTACCCTAATGTGCTTTGACAAGTTCAGATAAGTGATAGATGAAATGCTTTCTTTTAACTAAACATGCAGCATTTTTTAGAAAGAGTTTTACAAATTCCATAGAAGACAGTGGCAAAAAGTCAGTTTTAAACCTTTTCGTTTGTATTTTTGTTTAGTCTTGTTTGAGTGTCATTGTTAAATGGCTGCCCAGAATGGGGCTAAGGTACCCATGGAGGATTGTAATTCTGCATCTATGACATGATGGGTTCATCATCCCTCCCCTATTGTTATTATTTCTGAAGACCAAGGGGGGCTGCATTGCTAACACTTCCAAACAGGGGAGGGAATGGGTTGCTATGGAAATATGGACCCATCTGTTACCGGGTTATCCACCACTGTTCGAGCCCTCTCCTATTATGGGTCTGTCTGAAGCATTTAATTAAAGAGAAGGAGTTGGCAGAGCAGCTTACGTAAGCCAGACCTCACACAGCTGGTAAGGAAGGCATGGCTCTAAACCGGGGGCAGTGGCAATTTGTTCTGGGGGATGGGCTCCCTTCTTGCCCTATCTGCCACATGAGGCATGGATATGGGTTTTGTACCGTCACACAGGGGTGTTGTAAAAGTGTGACTCCTTTCAAATGCAGAACAATGAGATTGTAATATTAGTACACACTAGCCAATACATTGCCTGGCCCTGGTTACAATGTTGTCTAGGCAGTGCAATGGTTAAGCGTTCAAGGAAAGGCAGAAAATATGCCCAAAGGTAAAATGTTCTGCGTTGGCTACAATTTAACATGAAGCTTCTATAATTCTACACTTTGCGGGGATGTATAGTATAAGTTTGAACTGGTGTGTCATGCAGTCCATCAGTCACCGGCAGTTTGTTCACCCTTGCACAGCGTGAGAGGTTCCCCCCTCGGAGGGGCGTGCCAGACGCACTGCTGCAGTGCGCACTGTAGTACAGAGCCGCGCCATCCGAGAGTGCCTCCGTACACTGTTGCCGCTTGAGAATGTTTAATTATGGCAGGATCGCAGTTCTATTTTAAGTAGCAGCACCAGCCCTGTGCATGTGCATCGTTGCTTCTGAAAAGCACGCCCTCTTCAGCGGACCTCCTCTCTGTGTGCTCAGCACAGCAGGGAGCTATGGCTGTACGGAAACCATTCTAACGATGGGCTCATCTGTGTAGCAGCTTATCTGGGGAACGCCTCAGCTCAGTTAGAGCACCTGAACGTGTTCAGTTACAGCTCCTGGATTCATTTGGTGAAGTCACATTACTGCAAAAAATTGCAGAGCGTTTTAAATCTGACACAATTTTACACTTATAATTATAAATTATTTATAAGGAAATATAACCAAAACCTGTGCATTTATAATACGAAAACATGAACAGGCATTTCCGTTTTTTCCCAAGTATTTATACATTTTACAAATGAAAAGTACTATGCAACTTGTGTAAATCAGTTGTGTGTTTGAGGAAAGGAGGCCGTCTAGGTGTTCTATAAGTACAAATGCTTTCATGAGAACTAGTGAAAGAAAACCATGGGACTTGATGTAAAACAAGTGGATGTGTTGTGTGATGTCATGCAAACGCTGGTGCTGACATGTCATATCCTCACACTCTGAACTGAGCCATTATGACCTTTATCATATTTCTTTACAATGACTCTACAGAAAGGCTGAGGGCGTCTCTTTAGCTGACATGACACTTCCAAAAAAAAGGAAGAATAAATCAAATTTATTTGGTAAAAGTAACTGTGACTTGGTATTTTCAGGCTCTCTGTGGAAAAGGAAAGAATTTTTTATGAACGTAAAAAGGATGAAGGTGTGATGAAAAATATTATTGAAATGTCATGGGCACGGCCAGGGTGTGTAGATGTTGTTATCTTAAGAATAAAGAAATTGCCCAGGGGTTAATGTTGTTCTGCAGGTGCAGTATGTGCTCCGCCCTTCAGGTTTAGGCTCATTACATCAGACACTTTCATTTCTTCACTTCTTTGTCCATTAGGTGGATTGAACAGGGAAAGCCTAATCAATGGCTCTAATGAAAAAACCTTCCTTTTTATGAACAAAAGCAGCCTGGTTGTTTATGTAGCATCGAAAAGTGTGGCAATCCGTCCACTTCAGTACCCTGAAGTTTGCTGGCTAGTTACAGCATTTCACATGATTACGGTAATATATACACTGAAGAAAGACACAAAGGGGGGTTTGGAACAGCTGAATAATGTCCTGGGTGAAATGGGTGTGGGAAAAAAAAATCAGAGGCTTGTTATTTCAAATATTGTATTTCTTCCAAAAGAACCTCACACCCATATATGTGGTTCAATGGGTAGAACATCAGGCTAGAATGCAGAAGTCTCCTGGTTCAAATCCCAGCTCAGCCACTGTGTGTCCTTGAGAAAGACACCCAGTGCTAACTTCTTAGAACACATATGTGGATAAAAGTATCTGCTAAATGAATAAACATACATAGGAAGTGAAAACAGATGGAGCAGCTCAGTGTTACCATGACCTGACTGGATGAACCACACCCTGCTCCAATTTTCACACATGCATTATGAACTGTTTGAGTGAAATTACAGTAATATTCAGTGCTGTACACATTCTGCTGTCCATTCCTGCTTTACTTAATTAACCCCTTCTCTCACTGCCTTTGTAATACTTGTGCATCAGGGCTCAGAATATTATGACTTTCTAGCATTTGACGGTCTTCCTTTTCTTCCATTTGCAGTATTTTCAGCACATTTGTGACAAATGTCAGCAGGTGCATTGAATTGAGTGCCAGATAATTACCAAAATGACTCCATGTTTAAATATAAATCCGATTTTATATGATTCCTAAAAATATATAGAGGGAATGAATGAACATAGATTAATTCTATAGACAGTTGTACTTTTCTTGTATTAACTGAACATACTGATGTGTTTATTTTTGAGAATTAAAACATGGAATCCTTCAGATTTATAGGAGTAATGCTAATTACTAGTGATGATATTAGCTAAACATTTCAACCAATTTCACCAAAATTCTCTCTTATTTGTACTAATTTCCCTATATGCATTAATATAAGGTTTTTTTTTAACTACAGGGTTCTATTATGTTTGTCAATCTGATCCCTACAGACGCCACTTTGTTACAACACAGTGTAGGTTTAGGCCAAACAAAGTTAATGGATCAGGAAACACAGTTTTTTCATCTGTTCCCCTCAGAGGGTCACCACAGCAGATCAACCAACATCTGGTTAACAATTCACACAGGTTTGCACAACAGATGCCCGTCCTGACACAATCCTTGTATTTTATGCAGGCTCAGGCCTAGCACTGTCCATGGAATGGGCCCTGCTGCCCCAGGGGCTGCTGGGACACAAACCCCCAACATTGGCACTAGGAGGCAAATGCACTAACTACTGAGCTGCCCCCCAGAAACATACATATTGTGACTTTAGATAGACCTCCTACTGACATTACGTTGATTAGTCCTAAATTCTTATATTGACATTTAAAATGTTTGCACACCCATGGGGATTCAATTCAATTTATTTTTATATAGCGCCTTTTACAATGATATGCCTCAAAGCGCTTTACAGAGGAAATTGCAGATCTTACAGAAATTACAGTAAGTGAATGATTGGAGTTAAAGGTACAAATGAAGCCAGGCAACAGTGGAGGAGAGGAACCAAAACTCTACGGTATGGAGAAAAAGAACCTCTGGGGGCCCAAGGCTGACTGGCTGCCCAGCCTCTCCTGGGCATGCTAACATTACAGAATATACACTTTATAATGGAGACTATGAATGTAAATAGCACTATATGGTGCTCCTTTGCTCCTGGTGATGAAGTAACTCTCAATTGGCTTGTGGTGTCCCTTGGGTGAAGCTTCATCCAAGCAGGTACACTAGGTGTCAGCGGCTCTAACAAGGCATCCTGCTCAGATGGTGCCCAGGTAGGCACCGGGTACACATATGCACAAAGAAAGACACTGGTAGTCCCATAGCAAAATATCACAGTGTTACTGGCATGTACAGCAGCACCAGCAGCATTAATTACAGTGGACTGTGGGGACTGTTGTAGGATGAACAGCCAGTCAACCTTGGACCCTCAGAGGTGTGTTTTTTTTCTCCACACTGGAGTTTTTGGTTCTTCTCCTCCATTGTCACCGGGTTTTATGATCTGTTATTTATAATGTGGTTCTCTGCACTGTGTGTGCGTGCATGTATGTACTTGTGTGTGTATACACATGTGTGAGTTTCCCACCAAGTGCTTCATATACAGGTCAAAATTGTGATGAATAACACTTAGAAAATGAAAACAGTCAACTAAACACAAAACCAAACATCTGGTATGAGAACTTGTAGTGGAAACGTACTTGGAACAAAACAGCTTGAAACATCAGATGTGCTACTGTTTAAAACTGCTTTGTTATGTAATTGCATGTGAAAGTTGTAACACCTGGACCACTGAGCAGTCCTCCCTCAATCCTTTCTCTCAGGAAGGTGGCATCCGGCTCTTCACATAAACCTTACAGTAAATTACGTTTTTCTTTCTGTTCTGTTGACTTTCAGAGCTATAACGTTTTGTATCTCGTCCTGTCATAGGTCAGAGTTGAGCATTTACTGTATGCCACTCATGCATTCACATGGTAACGTAACTGTTGATGTGCATACGCATATTCATACATGTCATTGAGCATGCCATTCCCTGTGGTCCTGATGACAGCATCCAACCTGTGCAGCAAGCCCATTTCCATCTGTACCTCCTCAGCTGGTGTCATGCCTGGGACTGCGAGAGCTCCACTTCCTCCCTGTGGGATACGTCACCTCAATTATTATTCCTGTGCACCACATCTCTTGACAAAGACAGCTGGCACATAAACAAAACCAGAGTGTTACAGCATGCAGTAAAACAGCCTACCCTTATGATAAAGACATATGAAAGTACATTTACAAACACACACAAAAAAACATATTTTATGTGTGTGGTGTCCCTCTTGAGCCCCCATCCATCCTCATGCAGTCCACACATTGCTTCTCTCCAGTCATTTCCCTCCAGCCCCTGCAGGACAGAGTTAACTTATGCATTTAATTTGACAGGATAGTGATTCATCCTACTGCCTGCGCCATGCTGAAGGCAGCTAGTGGTGTGTTTGTCACCGTCAGGTGATAGCCAGCGCCAGCCCACACAGACACTGTCTTGCAGCAGGGAGCACGAGTTAAGGAACCACACTTCTGGCCAAGATGTTGTATTGTTTTGTTGGCACACAGGAAGGGGAGACTGTGTTCTATGTGTGAGTGAAACACAAAGCAGAACTGAATGATGTTCAGGGAAATAAAGATTTATATTTTTAGCTAAAATCGTTTAATTTACACTTTGATGTTGCAGTATATAATAAACATCAATCAACAGAAGCAGGAAAATACAGAAGCCAGCACTACAGATGGCCTGTGCAACTCAGGAACCTAACTGGTGTTGTGGTTGTCAGTGGATTTTATTAGTGGACCCAGGTGTGGTCTCTGCTCTGTTTTGATTACCCTTGGGTCTACGTTAATCAGCAAGGGAGCGTTATTGATCAAAAGGCAATTCAATCAATAGCCATCAGCATTCACGGTTAATTTAAACGTATCTGTACTGCTTACATTTGAACATGGTCCAGGCTTTTACATCCAAGCCTATTTGCACTCAATCAAACTCATTTAAATGCTACAGTTAGCGTTTGACAGTAGGCCAATGAAATACTGTTTAAATGAAACTGTGTTTTACTTATTAAATAAGTAGAACAACAAGAAGAAGTTTAGCTGGAGCTATTCCATCATTATGTCACAGTGTTGCCCAAACATTGTGTGCAGTTTTTGTGTTGGTTATCATCTGAATTACTGATGAATTAACTGTGCAGGAGACAGACATTCAGGGCAAGCTGTTAAATTCTATCTTAAAGTGTGAAATTATCCTAATGAACAGTTTATGCTTTATTAATGTTAGGACAGCTGAAGCTCTCTTTGCTGAACACTAAAGAGCTCAAAGGAACAGCACTTAGATCCAAAACTCCTGATTACTCAGGTGAACAGCAACGAGTTACTGACATGTAGAACAGCCTAGGATTGCAGAGAAACTGGTCATTTTTATGAAGAAGCATTTAACATTACACATTTTATTACTTGAAGACATTTATTAAAATGGCACACATATAAGTAAAAAGTGTAAATTTAGAATCAGAAAATAAATGAGCAAACTTGAAGAAAAACATAATCAAATCAAAATAATTGCTGTTTACACAAGATGCTATTCCCAGGTTAAACTCCGGTTGTTCTGACATGTTTCATTATACAGCTCAATTGAAATACAATAATCGAGGGCGCTTTGATACACTGGCACTGACCCTTTGTAGACCTTGTCCTCTGATGAATACATTGCACGGTGATTGCCTCAGGAGCCGGCTGACACCATGGTCCTTCTGAGACCATCTCTCATTTCAGAGTGTTAAAGCACCACTGTTCACAGCCCTCCATAACATGCACGGCACACAGGCTAAAAAAAGACTCATAAAAAGATAACTGCCTGTTTTTGCCACCAGTTTAAATATGCTGTGTATAAAATAAATGTATGCAAATCTCACTTTTCATATTTGTTTCCTAAGATGACAGTCCGCCTCATTATGTAAATATGGTATTGTTATGCTAATATATGCGCTAACTTGTCTTAACCTTATGAAATGCCTGCTTTCAAACAAGGCAAATGATCTGCTTCATACAGTTATAAAAGCCAGAGTGTTAACTTATTCTTGGTGATTTTAATTTTTATCTGCCCGTGTAATGTATAATACCAGTGTATTAAGCACATAAAACCACAGTATCACACGTTTAAACATCGGTATAATTTGTTACACATTATTAACTTAATAATTACATGACTTATGATGTCTTTAAACAGTTTGAAAGAGGAAAACACAGAAGAATGCTAGAATTGTGACCTGGACCTAAAAGTATGACCACGTAAGTCTGATATGTCCTCACTCACTTGGCTTCTTAAGTACAGGACTGATTTCAGGGGTTTTTCACTAGTAAATAAGGTACATAAAGGTACAAACACCAGCATATTTAATAGCATATACCTCAAACTGTTCAGTAAGACCTCAGAATGTCTGCATACAAATAAAAGTGCTGCCATGAGAACATTTGGTTAGAGAACTCCTACATTATGGAAGTGTCCAGCGACCAATATGTGCAGTATTTAGTCGGTCTCAGCCTTTAATTCCCATGAAGGATCTATGTATTTAGTTTGGCTGACTTACACTGCACACCACAGCTCACTGTAACTGCCACTGCTGATGCTTCTCTATGTGCCCTTTTCACTGTGTTTTCTTTGTTTGGCAGTTAAAGTTTTTCTAGCTGTGTTGTCTCATCTGTACCATTGTTCTCCCCACACGACCACTTTATATCCAGTATGGGCACCAGCTGAGCAGGATGCAACACTAGAGCCACTGACCCCAGTGTGTCATTGTGGACGTGGCCTTCTCCCATAGGGTACTGTCATCTTACCGTGATCCACACACGCACCCGAACCATGGACAAACTCTATATCAGAGTAATTTAGTCCTTATTTTGAGATGTATAATATTTGTTGACTGGCAAATCCATAAAGTACTCAGGTAACAGGACCTACAAAGACAGATGTCCTGGATGCCATGGCAACCAAAGCAGGGCACACAGAGAGCCAATTAAATTGAACATTACAATGTATACAGAGCAGTTAGAAAGTAGTCAAACCCCTTTGTTCACGTTATGTTATGGCCTTAGATTAGCATCATGGGCACCTCAAAGACACTCATGGCCATTTTTGTGCCCCCTGTGCTTCAGGTCAGGGTCATTGCCCAGTTGGAAGGTGAACCTTCAGTCTAGAGCAGGTTTTCATGGTGTATCTCTGTACTTTGCTCCATTCAGCTCACCCTTAGTGGTGACTAGTCTCCTGGTCCCTGTTACTGAAAAGCAGCCCCTCAGGATGACTCTGCTAACCATCACATGCTTTAGATATAATAGTATTGTGGAGGTAATGAGCACTGCTTGGGTTTCGCCACACTCAACGCCTAGAACTGAAGCCAAACAGTTAATTTTTATTTTTTTTTTAAACAATTTTAGCATAAGGATGGAACATAAAAACTTATAAAAGTGAATGGTCTGAATGTACCATATATCCTCATGATTCATACAAATCAGGGAATTTTCACATTACAATTAAATGAGTTTGAAACTGGTTCATAAGAACAGTTGTAAATTCATTTCTTTAATTAGACATTTGTTTGGTTTTTCTTTTTAATGACAGACACATAAAATGCTGTCCAAGAACAGAAACACATGGTTCATTCAGCCCGCATAGATAATGCAAGGAGGTAGTAAAACAATACAACATTGAAATCTTTGTTAAACAGATGAAAGCCAACGCAGTATCGACTGGCTCAGTGTCATTACATCCATCCATTATCTTAACCGCTTATTCCTGGCGAGGGTTATGGGGAAGCCCAGAGCCCATCCCAGAGCACATAGGGCACAGGGCAGGGGACACCCAGGGCGGGGCACCAACCCACCACAGGGGGCACACACACACTACGGGCAATTTGGACACACCAATCAACCTAACCTGCATGTCTTTGGACTGTGGGAGGAAACCGGAGCACCCGGAGAAAACCCACCAAGCACAGGCCTAGTGTCATTACAGTACGTCAGATTATAACAATCTTTCAGTCATTCACACACAAGCAGGTTTAAAGCGGAGACAATCTTTCATTTTATGCTGTATGTCTGACACTCCAAAAACCTACTTATTTTATGTAAGGGGGACACACTGTTCAAAGACTAAAACACTTTTTGACACAGTTTTGAGGAATTAGATTATTGTTTATCAGAATATACACCTTAGGGCTGTTGCACAGATTGTGGAAAGAGATAATCCTTTACTTTTAAGTTCCATATGCTGACTAGCGGTGGCGTGGTGGTTAGTACTGTCACCTCACCACTGACCCTGGGGGGCTCAACTCCCACCTTAGGTCTGCATGTGTGGAGTTTGCATGTTCTCCCTGTGCTTGGTGGGTTTTCTCTGTTTTCCTCCCATGGTTCAAAAACATGTTGGTTAGGCTGATTGGTGTTTGCAAACGTGTATGTGTGTGTGTGTGTGCGCGCGCCCTGTGGTGGTCTGGCGCCCTGCCCAGGGTGTCCCCTGCCCTGTGCCTTCTGGGACAGGCTCCAGGCTTCCTGCAACACTGAACTTGATAAGGTGGTATAGGAGATGGATGCTAACTACCAGCAATGGGATGAGCAGAGTTAGTGCTGCTTTCTTTACTTTTAGGTCACTTTCACATTTGTTTTAAAATACAAGAAATTTGTCTCACTGTACTGGTTTTGACCTGTCACCCTGTGCAATAATATATGGCCAGATAAAATATGTGTGCATGTATATGTGTATTACAATCAGTTTTTTGTTTGTTCTAAATATAGCATCTTCGTGAGCAAATTGCTTCATGCCCGGACAAATAGCTTTTTGCATATATTTTTGCATAGCTGATGACCTTTTCACAGTACTGTATATGTTCCGTGGAGGCCTTTAAATGTCAACATGAATAATTTAAATAATATTCTATGTGTTACAGGAAATATATTGCCTACTGAGGAATTTGTATCCCTGTTACTTTCCTGACCATATGCAATTTGTTCAGGGTGAAAAGCTGTCAGCTCTGCAAAAACAGCCTTTATAGTGTGTGAGAAACGGCTTGATTTAAGCTAATTTGGAGAAGTGTGATCTAAAGGCAAGCAAAGAAAATGCAGGGGGTTGCGGGGTGGGGGGGGAGTTAAAGTGAGCAGCATTGCCCCCCTGTTACTGAACACCAACCCCAGGCCAATGAGCTCTTTTCTTAAGTTGCTGAAACCCAGCTGGTCCTCATGAAGATGCTGGTTCTTCAGAAGTGTGCTGTTTGGACAAGGGGGAGTTAGGCTGGAAGACACACGTCTTCTGTCTTATCCTACATGGAACAGTGGCTTTCACTGATAACACCTCCAGTATCAGGGAGACAATGCTGGTCCTTATTGTCATGTGGGTTTCCTGCCATAATCCCAAAACATGTGGTTCAAGTGAACTGAAAAGTGAAATTTTAGTTTCAGTGTGAGTGTGTGTTTACCCTGCTCTGGGTGTCTCCAGGCACCCTGTGCCCATGAAATGGTTTAATAAAATGAGTGAACAACCATTTTATCCTTTGACTCTAGTGATATGGTTTCTACTGTCACATTCTTTGCATGTCTGAAAACTTTCTGGGCAGTAGCTCTTTAGTACAATTTCCAATGCCATATTAAACTGTTGCATATATTAAAAGACAAAAGTCAGTGCTTAAAACTCAGCCATGTCAGTTTCCACTTGCCTTTCCAAATGGGGGTCATGGTGGCAGCAGGCTGAGCTGTTCAGACCAGACCTCCCTTTCACCCACATTGGCTCCCAGCCACTCCTGGGGCACCCCAAGGTGCTCCCAAGAGAGCCTGGACATTTAATCTCCCCAGTGCACCCTGGGCCTACCCCGATTCCCTGCCCAGTGGGACATGACTGGGAAAGACTCAACAATAACAGACAAGAAATTGTCTTCAGCCCCTGCAGGACAGTTAAGTTAACATATATTTGTGGTCCCTTTTCTCATCATTTGTGAACAAGACCTCAAGATACTTGAGCTCGTCCACTTGAGGCAAGACCTCTCCCCTGACTTGAAGAGGGCATTCCACCCTTTTCCAAGAGAGAACCATCTGATTTTGAGGTGATTTTGACTCCAGCTACTTCACACTCAGCAGCAATCTGAGTGCACACTGGAGGTCTCAGTCATGTCGCGCCATGACAACTACGGATAGCAGGGATGTCTCCTCCAGCCCCCGCAAACTGGACATCCTTCCATCCTCAGCTGTGCCTTTATATCATGTCCATGAAAATTAACAACAGGAGTGGTGGCAAGACACACCCTTGGTGAAGTCTGATGCCCACACTGAATAGACATGACTTAATGCCAAATGTGCAAACAGCTCACACCGAATTCATACAAAAACTGGATAGCACACTATAAGGTGAATTAGTACAAGCCTCTAAAAGCATTGTGTGGGAATCCCCCTTCAGCCTATTGTCTTCCTTCACCTCTGCTGGCCACCAGCAGGTCCTGTAGTTACTGCCATAACAGCCACCAGCTGCCTCCTGACAGGTTTTGCAGCTGCTCCTACAATTGAGGTATTTTGACATGGTCCATTCAAACTGTGTCCTTAACCTCCCTCTAGACATGCAGGATGTTCTCTCAGAGGTAGGAGTCCTGTACAGCGGGCTCTGCCAGTCATTCCAAAGAGATCCTCACCATTCATTTCCTTTTACTTGTCTGACCCTCACCCCATGTGAAAAATCCAAGAAGTGATGATCAGTTAACAGCTCTGCCCCTCTCTTTACCCAAGTGTTCAGAGCTTACAGCTTAGGTCACAAATGAGTTTTCTTATGTTTAAATAAGGTGTTTGTTAGGGCTAACCTCTGGCTCAGACAGAAATTCAATAACTATTCACCCCTTGGGTTCAGATCTGGCAGATGTGGGAGGCCGTTCCTCCTCATTTCTCCAGAAATCTCTCCTTCATTTGTCACATGTGTTGAAGTCCCCCAGTATGATTACAGAGCCAACTGGATGGCACTCCCCAAGTAAACTGTCGACTTTCTCCAAGAAAGCTGAGTAGTCCAAACAGCTATTCAGTGCATATGCATAAATAAGCCGCATTGAGGCAACCCTCTCATGCACCGGAAAGAACTCCAACTGTATGGCCTGCAACTAGGTGTTTGTGTGTGTCCCCACACCCACATGATGCCTAACTGCAGGAACTCCAAAGTAAAAGAGAGACCAGCCCTGATTGGGAAGTTTGATTCCAGAGCCTTTGCTGTGTGTAGAGGTGAGACCAACTACATGCAGCTGGTATCTTTCCACCTCTTGCACTATCTCTTTCCCTTACAGTGAGGTGACATTCTATGTTCCTGAAGCTGATTTCCATTGTCAAGTTCTCATCTGCTTTGATCCATCCTGCAACCACCTGCCACTGTGGTGGCATCACGCTTGACCCTCATCCCACAGAGCCTGGTCTGGTTATGTGGACGGCCCGGCTACCAGGCCCTCACCTGCGAATCCAAAACGCAGGCCTGGCTCAAAGGAAGGGTCCTGGTAGTCCCACACCAGACAGGGACCACTGCTCCTTTTTTAACCTACTCATGAGGACGTTGGACTGCTCTTTGTCTAGACCCTCATGCTAGACCTGTTCACTGTTGGAAACCCTATTGGGATGCATAAAGCACCTCGTGATATAGTTCTGAGGAACATAAAGACCCACAAACCTCACTACTAAGATAAGTCCAATATTCGAAAGTGCCTAAATGCTGAGAACTTAGTGTTTATATAACTTGATCACACTAAAAAGGAAAACAGCTGTTTCACAAAATTTGATTCTAAAAAAAATTATTGCTTTTGGGTATGCTTATTAAAACTATAAAACTAATAAATTAGACATCCCAAAGCCTGCTCTATATAACACTGTAATAGCAACATGTTAAATCCTCCCTTTACCAGGATTGCACATTTAGCAGGTTGTCTTTCTCCAGCATTCAAGCAGGATGTGGTCTCATGAGTAAGCACAGCTGTGTAAGGATGCCGTATGTTGGGGTATTTCCATCTGAGCCAAGCTGAAATACAAAAAACACCACATTGCACAAGTTCAGCTCAGAGATACGTAGCTCCAAAACGGCTTGCTTTGCCAGCTTCAGGCCTTCATGCATGAAACTGCTGGATGGCACCGTGTTTTACTGCGTATTCCACATAAAGCACTGCGATACCCACCCATCCATTATCCAATCAATTCTCCTTTGTAGTGTAGCAGGTAGGCTGGGGGCTATGTCAAGCAGCATCAGGCACAAGGCAGGGGGCACCCTGGACAGGGCGCCAACCCTTTGGAGGGAGGGTGGGTACACACAAAGGCCAACTTTTAGATTTCCCAACTGAACTGACCTGCATGTCTTTGGACTGCAGTTGGGAATCAGAGAACCCAGAGGAATCTAATGCAAGCACAGTGAGAATATGCAAATTCAACACACACAGTGTTAAGAGACTAGAGGTGAGAAGTATAAATGCTATCTACTAAATACACTGCAGTATTTCCAGTGTAAATATAATGTAGGACTATGAAAACTCACAACACAAAACACGTTATGTAAATGAAGGACTAAGAAGGTTATCAGAAATCAGCCAATCACGTCAAGTTTCCAGACAATTCTGCCTTCAGGCTGCATATAAACACAAATGTCCAACACACTCCACACAATTTGTGCACTGATGATGTCACCTTGACTGGTCATGAAACGTTTGCAATTTAAATACCAAGCTCGGTGAACACCTCGAAAGACTAAGAAATGAATAAAACAGATTTAGAATACTTTTAAGGATTAACGTCATATCCTTTTTTGGTTTTTTGAAGATCTGTAATGTTCATGTTCAAAAAAAATTAATTAATACACCACTATATTTCCAAGGGCTTCACAAAGGCCTACATAAATGAGGATTTTAGGCCAGTAAAGTACATGAAATGAAAAACTAGAACGTTACTAATTTTACTTAAGAGCTTGAGTTCAAACACCCAGATTAAGCATATAACTGAAGGAATGATTCCCTACTGGCATGTTAAGTGAATCTGAAAAACAATTAGGCTGGAAAATGGATACTGATCTTTAATGCAAATGTAACTTCAACTTATATAAGAAACAAAAATTATATTTTATGATAGCAACTCATTTGCATTTGTAAATTAAATTTAAAGATTAAAACGAACATTTTTAAGACTTGCACTTTACCATTTTATTGTTTAGTATAAAATGACATTACAGAACTACACTGTGTTCCAAATTATTTGTCTACTGTTCCTAAACAGGCAGCACAATGAAGGACATGGTCACTCCACGTCCTGCAGACGTCATGTTGACACACTTAGGCACTCTAAAGGGAAACCTACTGTTTCACCTCCCAGTATTCCAGCCCAGTGCCCTGCGGTGGGTTGGTGCCCCCGCCCTGGGTGTCCCCTGCCCTGCACACTATGTGTTCTGGGATGGGCTTCAGGCTTCCCCACGACCCTTAACTGGATGAAGCGGTTTAGAAGATGACTGACTGACTGACTATTCCAGCCCAAATAATCATCACTCATCCTCCTCCTCACTGACATCACAGTGTTGAAGCAGGGTGACCATTCTGACCTCCATTCATTTTGACCATCCAGTGCAGCATGGCATTCATCTCTGAATAAAACTGTTTGACAATTAGTCTTCGTGTATGTTTGAACATTTTCCCTTGTGTACTTTCATTAGACGTGGCTGAAATACAGCTTAATGCACACCTGCCAAGCTCTGGAGGACTCTGCACAGAAAGGTTCTTGGGACTCCAGAGACACCAACAGTTTCAAATACCTGTTTGCTGCTCAACAATGGCTTCTTTACAGCAGGCCTTTTAATACTATTAGATTGTCTGATGGAAGCTTTCCTTAATGAGCCTTCATCTGATCAAATTTGTCTGTGCTCTGAATCACTTCCTTTCACTAATCGATGATCTCTCAAATTTTCATGAAACATCAATAGTTTTCAAGCCATTGCACCATTTCATCTTCAGACAGACCTTTTTTCTTCTCCATATTGCATTAAAACTGTAACTTGCTTAATAATGTGGAACAACCTCTTTAAAGCAGGATTCCTTTTACTTAAGATCTGATGCTAAACAACCATGTCTAAATTTGATACCAGTAATCTAACAATATGTGAGCCTTAAAACAGGCAAAAGCTAAATTGCTTATTTTGCTGAAATTCTACAGCTATGTCATGTGCATAATTTGGTACACACTGTATTTACATTTCATAAGAACTGACCATCAGTAGAAAACAAGATACTTTTATGTGCATTAAAAGAATGTTGTGGTCTAAGACATGTACTCAAAACTAGAGACACATATAAACTAGCTTTGTCTCCAAAGGCAAAGCCCCTCCCTAATTCTTTGATGTGATCATTTCCCCAGTACCCACACTGCCACTGTGGCCTGCTCTCAGCAGACAGCAGCCCCTCTGTGCCCCCTCTGCATGAGATAGCCATCAAATTGTCCTGATTATCTAGCACGGTTCTCTGTGACAGCCCAACTTCCTAAACTCTTTTTATGAAACAAACACACATTTTGAAGGCCACGCTAATGACAGGAATGGCCTTTAGGAAACACTATGGCTATGTAGAACTGAAAAAGCAAAGGCAGTAACTGATGAGGTATGGTAGCTCAGGCAAAAAGATGGAAAAGTTCTGAGAAACCAAATCTGTGAAAATACCTTCAGCGAGGACCTTTAAGATAAACAGTCAAAGGAAAAGGAAGAATTTGTAGGAAAATAGTCTTAGTTATTGTAACATTATCACAGCTATTTAAACGGCATACATGCATTCCTGTTTTCCCAGGCTCACTGTTTGCGAAGATTCTCACTCATTGCCATCTTATAAGTAACGAAAAGGAACACACCAACAGAAGCATGCGCACTTCAACATGTAACTGAATAATAAAGATAAGTGTCTTTACAAGGGCATGGTTGCCATGGTAGTCCACAGCTTCCCTTTGCATATCCATGGAAACAAACAAAAAAAAAAAAAATTCAGGCAAACTGTCAAGTGGCCACATAGACGCATATCACTGTGGTGAAATTCAATTAAATTTACCAGTAAAATAAAACTATTTCCAAAAAGTGAGAAACAAAAGGAATAAAATGACCATGTGCTTTGTACTTTGTAAGATACAGGGATGAAGTGTTTTATGATTTCACTTTGTTTTCCTTTATCAAAAACTACAAGACACATCTTCAAAAGCCCACACAAGCTTCACAACTTTCAAAGAAATATTAAAATTGATTTAACTAATGCACTTACATAACTGGAAAAGTGGGCTTTTTTTCAGGAAGTGTAAGACTAACAATTTCCCTAAAGTATGTGAAGATGTGTACGCTTCTGCAGTAGACACCATAGCCTTCCTAGAAGACTGCAAGCAAATTAAAACGCCTCTATAACCAAAAGTGCTGGCATTTCTTGAGAAACCATTTTGATAATGCATTTAAATACAACTGTCCACAATAAACTGGAAGGGGGGATGTTTGGTGTTAACAGTTTGCTAGCTATAATATATGCATATGACTATTTTTCACTGATCCCTTATTAGTCCACACAACAGAAAAATTTGTTCTCTGCATTGAACCCACCCCATGGGTGAGCACCCATTTTTTGGCACCCAGGGAGCTCAGGGACACACCTGGTGACTAGGCTAGGATTTGAGCTGGGAGACTTCTATATCCCAGCTCGATGTGCTACCCATCGACCCACCGGGCTGCTACATTGTAAAACATTGTTTTAGGAGGTAAATTATGTTAACGCTGTGACTGTAGTGTTACAGGTAGATTACATGTTAATGCTGTGACTGTAGTGTTACAGGTAGATTACATGTTAATGCTGTGACTGTGGTGTTACAGGTAGATTACATGTTAATGCTGTGACTGTGGTGTTACAGGTAGATTACATGTTAACGCTGTGACTGTGGTGTTACAGGTAGTACATGTTAATGCTGTAACTGCGCTCCCCCATCTGCACAGCCGTACAAACTGCCTGGCCAAAATAAACGTTACACTAATATTTCAAATTTTCAACTTTTTCAAAATGTTTCACTAACCTTGTACTGATGACACAGTTGAACTGCTCTCTAGTCTTCTCCAGCACAGCCTAAAGGCCTCTAAGGGGGATAAGGTCAGGACTCTGTGGTGGCCAGTTCGTGTTTCCTTATGCTCCTTGAAACCGTTTCATAATTTTAGCCTGGAAGATGTCCATGTCATCAGCAACTAAAAAACCCACTGATGGGAGAATCTGGCCATTCAGTAGACTCAGCTGACTGCATGTTAATGCCTCATAATGTCGCTGAGCTTAGACCAGACCAGTTAAAGCAACACTAACTAACAACACTGCCTCCAGAGGCACATGTGACTTTTTTTTGGCCAGGTAGTGTAGCTGCAGTAGATTGTGAAGAAAATCTCAGAAGTGATTCAGTAAACTATGCACACCAGTGCCCTCTGCTGCCATGAGTATACATCTCATCCCACATTATACTGGTGTTCCACAGCCCTGGCTCCCCATACCCAGCAATTCTGTTTTACAACAGTGACACTGCTTGTACGCAATCTAATGCCTACATGCATTGTCTCCCTCATTGGAGCAACAGTCCCAAATACTTCATTTTGTAAATATTTGTAACTCTTACCTGCTCCTGCCTGAAGAACACTAACCAAGACTCAAAAACTGATGTCAGAAAAAAAAAAAAAAAAAAAAAATTGCGATTTTTTTTTTTTGCACGTAATATCACTTGTGCTTTCACAGGATACACAGTACATATTTTAGTTGTTTACTATGGCCAATAAATTCGCCCATCTCCTATATGTGCAAAACAGAAAGCATTAATGCTTCACTACATCTGCTGGAAATACTGACGTTAGAAGGACTAATCAATATGCACATGAATGCTTACAGGTAGGTTACAGAACACTTACACATGCTTAAGGCTGACTGGAATAGTCTTTCAAAACTTTAAACATTAGCTCCCTAAAAAGCTATTGTAATTCAAATATTTCACTTTCAATAATATCAAAATCTACAGTCTTCTCTGCACCAGTTCTGACAAGGCATTTAGGAATATTCTAGAAACGTCCAACTTCAGCAGCACACTGCCACCTAATGGCAACTTCGTGCATGACATGATAGCTACATTACATTCAATGTTGATTGAAAACAGAAAACAAGACACAGCAATAATAAACCAGAAAGATTGTATTATCCAAAAAAATTAACAGTAACCATTTCATTACATGTAAATCAAGGGTCACAAAATAGAGATGCATGCAAAAGAACAAGTTTCTATAATTTACAAAAGTGAAACGTTTCTGCCTCTCAATGTCAAGGAAATTAACCCTTCTTGGGTTTATACAAGAAATGATTATGGGGGGAAAATATGGTATGTTATTTATAAAATACATATCTAAAAAATGAAAGGGGAAAATCATTTAATACTGTAGAAAACAAAGTTTTCATATCCTTTGCACATATCTGGAATTGGAGATACATTCAGGCAGTCAATTCTTTAACACAACTCAGTGCTGACTGGTACTGAAGTGGAGAACTGAATATCTGGACAGAAAACCAAGGAATGAGTAAACAAATAAAAACCTACTCCAAAAATCATACAAGCTGTACTGCTAGAAGTAATGGCAGAACTGAGTTCATGAAATGCATGGTGGGCGGGACTCTCCTGCAGTGTCAACTTCTTCCTATTAGCTGCTTCTGTGGCTTTAAGGAGCTTAAGCCAAACAGTGACAGACAGTATACAGTGAATCCCACCTACCACAGCGGTCATTTACACTACTTACACATGTGGCTTCACGTGTGCTGACTGCCAATGAGACACAAACATATTGGTGTAGCTCAGGTAATCTTACCTTTTTTTTTTTTTTTTTTTTTTTTTTGAAAAATATTGATATTTATAAACCCGTTTGTTAATTAATAAAAAAAAAAATACAATAAAT